>CALYDF020001751.1:0-100919 GCA_944474145.2 Dicrocoelium dendriticum
CGGCTGCATGTCGAAACATGGCCAAGCGATACGCCATCGGTTGCTCGTCCAAACGTATTCATATGCAGAAATCCATTCACTTTACGCCTCCATGTCCAGTGGGGCAGACACTTGAATAGCCACTGGTGATCCGAACAGAATCCAAGCGCTGCCGTTGTGGTTCCTCTTTATCTTCTCACACCATGTTGCAGAACTCACTCCTTCAGGAATTAGTTTATTCGGCAAGGTCAACTCAGCATGTTTGGTAAGCTAAACTCCTCGATATAAGTTGCACGTTTACGTCCAAAAATAACTACCCTTCTGAGTCGATGAGGTTCTTCTTTTAATTCAGTTAGACAAACGTTGTGTAACTCACACGCATGTCGGCCGATCCGTGTCCTGTAATCGAATCCTTTGCGCTCGTCTCCCATTGGCTGTCTGGCTCACTCGGTTGGTCTATCCGTTCACTCTGGTGTGACACTCCCATCGCAGTACACCTATGTATCACTCATTCACTTAGCTTCGACTAGTCGCCCCGTATTTGTTTTTAGCGCCAACTATCACTCTTGACCGAGGCAAACAAACGGAACGCACGTTCAATTCGCCTATAATGCATAATGCCAAAAAGACCCCGGGCTACTTCTTCGGTTTGCTTAAGGCACTTGAATGGAAATGAATTTTCTGAGGTTTATACATTTTATTATCGCAAAAACTGCGGTTCCAGCCAATGGAATGGTGTTTTTCTAACTATCTCAAAATTCACCAGTAACGTCGTTGAATAGGAAGGGCAGCAGCATTTTCTGCTCATTCGGCGCACCGGGTTCAAGGAAGCCTCTAGTGCGTAAGACAGCCGCTGTCAGTTAATCCATAGACAAACACTTAAGCTTGAACGTAGAGTTGGATCTTTTTAAGAGCTATTCAAGCGACTCGACCTGTCAATTGTTATCAGTGTCACTACTGCCCATTTTCGTCTTACCAGTACGCACAACCGCTGCAGGGAATGCGGATCAAACCACTTGACTTTGGTAATCTTTATCCATCTTTACCCAGAGGCAGTGGCGACTCGGCTGTTCTGTTCGTCCCTATTTGTCACGCGGAGGAAATGCCTTCTTACTAACAACTGTAAACCTTTAATATCGCTTTGAATCGGGTTGGTTGATGTGATGACTATTTTTCCCCTATCGGGTAGTTCTGTTGCTGGAGTGTTATCTCGAATCTAGGTGACATCTTCTGTGCGTATTGGTAAGAAGCTTGCTAGCGAATACTTAGTCCCGAGCAAATCCAAACGGATACGCAGTCGATACTTCGAAGGAGAATTCTTTCTGTAAGCATTCATGGATGTAGCATGTTGTGTAGAGACGTGCCCAAAAGAGAAATACTCCAAGTGGTGTGGAGTGTTGAGTGCCCATATTATTTTACTATAAATCGGAATATCTATAGCTCGGGTTGGCTGATTGGATGTAGTTGGTTCTCATAGCCGCACAGTTTGGTTTGTAGACTTTCTTCCACCAGTCGATATGGCTTGTTCATTGCGTCGCAGTAAGCAACTCTGTAGCAAATAGTGGACAACGATCACGTGATTGTCATTGACCTTGCAATCGCTGCTATTGATCCCCGTAACTCGTCCCTTGAACCAGGGGTCTCATTTCACATCGGTTTGTGTAACGTCCGCACTGTGGTTCAGAGCCTCCAACAGACAACGCTGATTCTCACTCTTCACCTTCTTGTATTGTTGGGTGCTGTGTCGTCGAAGCACCCATACAAGATACCAGCGTTGTGACCAATGTTCGACTTCTTAGTCCTGAATCTGAAAATGATGGCTACACTCGTCGCGGTGCTGTGTCAATAGCTCTAGGTATTTACCGTGTTCGTATTGTCCTCAGCAAACATGCCGAAGTCAATCTACTCAACTGCATACAGGTGAAAAGGCACATGTGTGCGGTCCGACTTTGAACCTCTATTGAGGTTACTAAGCACCGCCTGAGGGCAAGGTGCCTTTTTATCGCCTCAGTTTATGACCTACTGACAGCAGTTCGGTCGGTATGTAAGATGACTTCTATCGCCATCTCTCATCTTTTATCCGTATGGCCAAGAATACTGATATCGTGACTGTCACTGTTGACATGAATGCCCACCTGGATCGTTTTTCTTATTTTCATAAATACCTGGTGCTGTTTCGAGTTCGACGCACATTAGACAGACAGTGGTGACCAGTTTTTGAAACTATGTACCGACTACGATATTAGCAGCACTGCTTTCCAGCACAAGCGTTCACATCGTATCACCTGGCGCCCATCGAATTCCTCAATGACTTGGACCCAAATTGACGCACATCATTTCAATAGTCGGTCAATTTGGAGCAAATGCCCAGATTCCGACCATGCTAGTGCGCGCACGCCTGGCACTCGCTCTTCCCGCTTCGAAGAAGCGCCTAACTTCTAAGTTTCTTGAACTAGCAGTCTGCATTTCAGTGACAAATCAGCCGACCTGTTGTCAGTGGGGACTGAGCCTGATAAACCGAACATTGACTGGGATCGTGTCGAGTTTACCCTGAAGAATGCTTTTGATGCCTGCTTTACACCCGATTTGAGAAGTCCGAACTGTGAATTGATCTCTTAGGCATCCATCAAAGCTGTCGAAGCACAGAAACAGGTTCCAAATGGGTACAGAGTTTCAACGTGTCTGTAACGCCCTGAAACGACGACTGACAAGCATTCTTCGTATTGACCGGGAATGTTAGTGGCTGGCAATGGCCCTTGTGATAAGGAAAGTTAGTACCGTTTCAGCTCATCCGGAACACGGTTGCAAAAAAGCCTTTAGTTGGTAAGACAGTAGTTGAGAAAGTTGGGTATTTGATCCATTCTCAGCCTCATCTACTATCCCGTTGGGAGGGCTATTTTGTAGAGCAGTTCAGCAGGCCCACTGCGATACTGCCGTTTGCTAAATCACCTGTGCCGACGTTGGAACTTGATGTCACCTTTCACACTTTGGAGGAAATTCGACATGAGCTCACTTTGTTGAAACAAAGCGAAATTTCTTGACGCGATGATCGCCCTGCATCGTGCAAGATTGTGGCATTCCATCCCGGAAAGGCGTACAAGGTAAATTGCTCTCGATACTGTAGTATACCGCGATTCCCGAGGCGGTTAAGGGTCTACTGGAGGCGGTCTTCTGAGTTTCCCACGACAATAGGTTCGCTATGGCCGTCCTATATGTCTTTTCCTCTTCAACAAACAAACCTTGAGTAAGCGGACGACATGGCTCTCCTTGTGTGTGACGTAATGGTTATGCAACCACTATTTTATTGCATAGTCTGGTGCGTAGCACTACACGTTTCGCCATGTACTTTACTGCGATTTTACTATTAATATTCTCATTACTATTAATGTTCTCCTTGTTATTATTATCATTATTATGCTGATGTTGCTCAAGGTAACTGAACCCACTACACTTCGGTGCTCAGATCGAAGGTGGCCAACCGAATGGTTGTTGTTGTGCTTTGTTGTGCTTTCAATTTCGCAGTTTGCATTACATTTGAACTGTTAAACGCAGTCAACCAACTGACTGCAAACGTTAACGGCATCACGTTTAAACTTCTTGTTTGACGTCTTAGCGTGCCGGTAACGTTTGCCGATCGAACGTCCCTGAGGTATAGCCATTGGTCCTCATTAGCTACGGTATTATTACAATATGTACAGGAAATTGGGCAAATCTCGATCGTTTAGAATCTCGGTAGATCAACATCAGCAGCAGGATGCAATTAAAGGGGGGGGGGAGCGGAAACAAGCTGTTAAAACCCGTGTTCAAAACAGACAGCCAAAGGACAAGTGAAAACACGCTAGTCGTGTGATGTCATGGACAAATTCATAGTGGCCAACCATCCATGATCCACTCACAGATTTTAAAAAGGGTTAGAGGTGAACGTGAGACACACACATGCAAGCTAGCAAGCTATGGTCAACTGGATGACCTTCGCATCGCCCAAAAAATCTGGTATCATCATCATCACAACACGTTGGTTGAAGGTGAGAAACACTTCATCTGTTGTGGCCACAATGTTACAACGCCATGGCGAGAGCGACATCAGGCCACATCGGGCATATGGTAATACCGACGCAGATTAAAATGAGGTCACCATTAGAGATGTGGATGGAATGAAGGCATAAACAACTTATGGACCGCTGGACAAAGATGTGTGTTTATGGAACAGTTAACAATGCAATCACACGGTAGGGGGGCTAGATAGGATGATCACAACATCCGGGTTTCCTAAGAAAATGCTTCAGTGCAGAAGCGGTCCTCACAGCCGCGAAGTAAGCTCATTGAATGAATTGAAATGTACGATCCAAACGGCAATCGTGGATACTCTTCAAAGGAATTTTCCACACAGTGCAATAGTCCGCCACAGTGACCGTATGTTCTGTTTTTGCTTCACTGATCTCTTTTGCATACCTCGCTTTTCGCAGGCATCTACGTTACTGTGCTTGCTAACCAACTCTGTGTTCAAATAGGATTATTCCTATATCGCCTACTATCGTTGTATACGATAATGATTAACTGTTCCGAACATTGACATGGTTCCTTTTTAGAAAAATTTCATTGCCACCTTGAGCGGCATGCTCCAAACGAAAACAGACGTGCTCACTTACAGAATCTAATGCCTAAGCACTGGCGTTTACCTCTTCGCTAGTATTTATTTTCCTAACTGATTGGTGTCCATCCGTTACTGGTGACTCAGCCGGCGTGCCTCTGTTCCATGTTTTTCTTTTCTTTTATATTGCGGCACAATAGCGGAGGTGTTTTCATTCTCTAGCTAACGTGTATAATGATGATAAGTGATTAATTCGGTTTCATCAACTCTGCCAGTGTAAACTTTTACCATGTTATTCACTTGCTATCTGCTCACATCAGGAGCATGGTGGTACTCAAATCAACGTTTCCTGCAGGATTCTCTCGAATCTATCATTTTCCCTTTTCCCGGTTTCATTCATTACCTTTAGGCTTCATGGTCACCAGCTAACAGCAGACTGCGTTTGTACTTATCTACTGTTGGTGCTCCGATCAGCTCTCACTCGGTGGCAACCTCGATGAACCTGGTGAATGCATTGTTCTGTCGTTTTCGTCGCCTTTTTTCTTGGGGCACTCTGGCGATGAAAACGGTTTATTTCGCGTTGACCAGGTTTCTTCCTCTTGCTCGACTCATGTTTTCACAACACAAGGCTACTGGGCTGTCAAGTATCCCGGTTCTGTTGGTGAACGATGAGGTCAAACCATCACCCGCAGCTGCCCGCCTGTTTCTACTGGAAGTGCACACTCTCGGTAAGTTTGTGTCAATTTGATCTCTCTGCTATCATGCTCCTGCACTACATGGCGGATGCTCACAGCTTTCTTTTGGACACGCTTTGGCACGTATGTGTTGCTCGACCTTTTGCGGTTCCACCCGTACCCTGATCCAGTTCAGTGCATCAATTGTTTGTCGGAAAAAATAGCCACTGCTTCACGCATGCCATAGATTAGTTGTATTAGCTAACTCAAGCAATTATGGTCGAACGGGGGGTCGTTGCAGATTGAAGAGTCTCCGGCCTTTCATCAGCCAATGGTTCTTTTGCAAGTACATTCTACTCTTCTACCCAGTAGTCAGCCCCGGATGTCTGGCTGCGTGATTAGTGTGTCTCACACACAACATGCTTTCTACCTTCCCGAGATTTCTCCACACATTACAAATCACGTCAGCGGCGATACCGCACCTTGACGCACCTCATGTTGTCCTGAGGCTGACAGATGTCGATTGTGACCTAGTGTTTGTTTTGTTTCCTTGCTACTACAACGGATGACACAGTTATTTTATGTTTTTTTCCTCAACGCTGTTGATCACAAGACTTCTCCATTCTTTCTTTCGTCAAACTGTTGTGCTCCGTCACTGTGCTAAACTCGATCGCTTACTGACATTTGCCTGGTGTTTTAGTAAGCAACATATCGCTCCACGGGGTAATTACGAGTACCCTGAAAGGACGCAAGTGGCTCTCCTAACCCATTCCAGCCCATCGCTGGCACGTTTAACCAAACTTAGACAGAGGTTGCTTTACCCAGTGAATTTTGATTTGCTTCGTGAATTAGATCAGAATAACAGTCACTTTCGGTTCTACTCGTCTTTAATGCCTCCTTCTGCAAATGATTCCATCTAGTTAGCATGTTGCTTTGTGTTCTGTTTGAATTACCTTGTTCACTTATCAACTTTCTAGCAGTCAACCAGAGCTGCCTGTTTTTTGACTTTTTGCCTTATCCCGACGTTTTCAACGTCTGTGGTTTATGTTTATCCTGCACTGATTACAAAGCGCTTTGTTTTGGATGATGCACTACTGTGCTTATCTTCTTCCCAGGTGGTTGGGTTGTCCAATGCCATGCATCTTTTGTGGTTCATCCTACAAGCTCGTGATTTAACATCTAGGAACGATGACTCACTCATGCGATACAGTGCACGTTCTGAATGGTGCAATGATCCATGGCAATTTATGCGGGCTCCAAGCGTACCGCTTCACACATCCTATTTGAATTCGTTATCCGACCTTCTGATACATTTTCCATCCCAGAAACACTGCTGAAATCGGTTTATCCGCGATCGTTTAGATCACGGTTTGAATAAAAAGAAATGATATAACAAGCCGAATGTACCGCAATGACTACGTCGAATTCAAGTGGAGTTCTACTTCCCCCAAGCGTGGCGTGTTCTGGTTGCAATGTGAATTCGCTACAGTATCAGCTTCACTAAGAACAAGGATTTGGCGGGATCAACTGAAGGCGAAGTCTGCAAGTGCAAGAGACTTGATATTGGTTTCGACCGGTAGCAAACTGGTCTAGGCTTCCTAATCCCTGAGACTCCGATTCGGATTTGCTTAAGTGCGGGCTCCCATGAAGTTCTCCGAAAACCAAAACTGGATACAGCAAGCCATCAAATCTGTTGTTCATGAACCGCAGGATCACTTACACCGTACAGACATTTGAAGTGCTATTCCATCGCGGCAGCTTCCACTGACTACTGCTCGTTGTCCGCCTTGTGACTTCTTCTTTAATTCGTTGGTTTGCGCGCGTTTTTCGTTCACTGTGCCCGGCTAACCTTGTTCGGGGCCGCGTTCATCTTCATTCATGCTTCCATTACAACGAGACTGGACCTTATCGTGGTGCGATAGTTTGCGTACTGCATTGACGCATTGAGATATACTGGATGGCACTTTCCAAGTGCCTCCAGAGCAACTCATACCAAACAGCTCAATGGTTAGGGTTAAAACTAACTCAGTCTCACAATCCAATCCTCTTCGCAGGTTAAGGAGAGGTCGATGGTCCGTTCCTTTAACACTTAACCATAGGATAAAGTAGATCTACGGGTTATAAGCTCACATCTCGATTGGCGTAGAGCACCAATGCCACGCAGTCTCTGACGATGGAAGGGCACCTTCCGGTGCTCAATGCTTTGCTATTGCCCTCCCCAAGCCAGACAGCTCCTGATCAAATTGGTGCAAACCAGCCAACTCCCACCTGCGGGTGGCCTTGATCTCAGATGTGTAGCCTAATACGGCCGTAAAACACATGTGAATTGTTCCAAATCTTCGAAGGCTGTGTGTGACAAACCTCGAGCAGATCCCATTGGGTCTCTGCAATCACACTTCCGATCTGGACTTGCTCCCCACTGCCTTGTGCACCAGGCTGTTGAGCCAAAGGCTCCTGGTGGAGACCCTCAAACGAATCTCCAAATCCCCCACTGCTTTGTGATTCAGGCTATTGAACAAAAGCTTCGTGTGAAGTCCGTCAAGCGAGCCTCCAAATCACCTACCACCTTGTGCGTCAGACTGTTGAGTCGAAGGCTATCGTTAGGGTACCTCGAACAAAATCCATCTCTCGGAATGCGCCCACGGAGAGTTTCATCTGCCTTCGCGACCACGTCGAAAATTCTCCCTTTTCTTCTATTTTCTTTCCCCTCTCAACAATCTTCTTCCCTGTCTATGAAGCAAGAATCTGTTGCTGACCTCGTTGCTGTGCCATCGATAATCCTAACTCGTCCACCAAATCACGAGTCTCATTTCACATTGGTTCTCTTAACGCCCGTACTTTATGTCAGATCGGTCAACAGGCAGCACTATCTCTCACTGTTCACTCTTCGTAATAATGAGTGCTGTGTCTCCGTTGCGACGAATCTTCGACTCCCTGATTCTGTATCTGACGAAAATGATTGCACCTTTCGCCTCTCTGTTTATACCGAGTCAATGGCTCTAGTTATTTACGGTGTTGGTCTCGCCCTCGGCAGACATACTGAAGGTAATCTACTCCGTTGGATACCGGTGAACAGCCGCATGTCTGCGTTCCGACTTCGAACCTCTATTGGGGTTACTAAGCAGCATCTGAAGACAAAGCGCCTTTTCATCGCCTCCATTTATGCTCCTGACTGCAGTTCGGTGGGTACCAGAGATGAATTCTACTGTCATCTTTCGTCTTCTCCGCATATTGAA
Organism: Dicrocoelium dendriticum; assembly: GCA_944474145.2. NCBI lineage: Eukaryota > Metazoa > Platyhelminthes > Trematoda > Plagiorchiida > Dicrocoeliidae > Dicrocoelium > Dicrocoelium dendriticum. The sequence continues at coordinate 8,481 of CALYDF020001751.1, forward strand.
GAGTACTGACATCGTGATTGTTGCTGGTGCCTTGAATGCCCAAGTGGGGCATCTTTCAGACTCTTAAAAACACTTGGGAGGGCGCTTCGAAGTCGATTCACGCCGAACATACGATGGAGATTGATTCCTGCAACTGTGCGTTGACCAGTGTTTATGTTAGCAGTTCTGCTTTCCAGCACAAACGTTCACACCGCGTCACCTGGCGCCCACCGAGTTCCTTATTGACTTGGACCCAACTTGACCATATTGCCATCAGCTACAGCTGGCGCACCTCAATCCAAGACTATCAATTTTGGAACACATGTCTAGATTCCGACCATACTTTAGTGTGCGCACACTCGGCTCTTACCTTTCCCGCTTCAAAGAAGCGCTTAACTTCTAAGCTTCTTAAATTGGGTATGTCATAACGAACTTGCCCATCAATTGTCAGTGATGAATGAGGTTGGTGAATCGAGCGCTGACTGGGATCATCTCAAGTGTGCCATGAAGAATACGTTTGACGCTCACTGTGCACCCGACTTGAGACGTCCTAACTGTGAATGGATCACTGAAGCATCGATCGGTTTGATCAAAGCGCGTAAACTGGTTCTGATGGGCACTGAATTTCAACGTACTCGTAACTTCCTGAAACGACATCTGACAAGGAGTCTTCGAGTTGACCAGGAACTTTGGTGGGTTGCAAAGGCCCGTGAGATGGAGAAATCCAGCGGTATTGGGAACACTTGGGTACTATTCCAGCTGATCCGAAACACAGGTCCGAGAAAGCCATTCGTTAGGGAGACAATAGCGTCGTCGACTAGCCCGTCGGGCGGAGAATTTTGTAGAGCAATTTAGCAGGCCTGCTGCCAACTTGGCGCTTGTTGAATCACCTGAGCCGACGTCGGATATACATGCCACACCTCCCATTTCGGAAGAGATTCAACATGAGTTCGCCGTGTTAAAAGGAAACAAGGCTCCGAGACTCGACGACTTTCCCTCAACTTTGCTGACCCTTTGTTGACTGGACTTGCTTCTCTTTTGAACACGATTTTGGACACTGACGAAGTGCCTTCAGATTAGTGACTATCAACTTTCGCGCACATCTTCAAGAAGGTCAGCATACTTCGTGCGAAAATCATCGAGGCATTAGCCCTAATTCCATTGCTTCCAAACTTCTCACGGGTATCATTCTTTGACGACTTACTTGTCCTCGTGAGGACCGAGTCTTAAAAAGCCAGACTGGCTTCCGCCAAGATCGTGGTTGCATCGACCACATATTTACTCTGCCAAGTTTTAGAGCAGAGACACCATGATAGTTTTCCTTGAGTTGAAAGCTACCTTCGACTCTGTTGACTGCGCTACCTTGTGTCGCTGCCTATCTATGAAGGACGTGGCAGCTCAACTCCTTTCCATTCCGAAGTCCCTCTACCATGACTCCCGAGGCCGTGTGAGGGTCTAAGGGTAACTCTCCTGAGTTCCCCCCGACAAGTGCGGTTCGCCAGGGTTGTCCTGTATCTCCTTTTCATTTCAACTTCGTGATCATAATGATCATGAATGACTCGGTTCTTTCAGACCATTCTGAAGTGGAAGTTCTGTCAGGCGACCGAATGCCAAACTTGGAGTTTGCGGAAGACATAGTTCTTCTTGGGTCCGATGCATTGGCTATGCAAGCAATATTGCACTACTATAAGCAATACTGCATAGCGCTGCACGCTTCGGCATGTACTTCGCACCTTCAAAGTACAAAGTGCTGTTGCTGGACTGGGCCGACACAGTTCTGGTTTTAGCTATTTCCGAATAGCCACTGAAAATGGCGGATCGGTTCACTTACGTTGGTAGATACGTCACCTCTGGTGATCGTATCATTGAAGAGGTTACTTCGCGTATCAGAAAGGCCCGCGCTGCTTTCCCGAGGCTCAACCATATGTGGTGACGGCGGGATATCAGGTCGTCAGATAGGTAAGATGTATAACGCTGTAATAGGGCCAGTGTTATTGAATGAACCGGAGACCTGGCCAGTTCGCAATGAAGACATTAAATGCTTGGCCGTGTTCGACCACCGGTACTTGGGAAATATTGCTCACGTTTAGTGGGAACACCGGGTGAGCAATGCTGGTCCGCTAGTTGGTTTTTGGCAAGAAGCTTTCTGGTGCCTCATGTGTTTGATAAATCTTAGCCGCTTGCGTTGGCTAGGCCATGTCCTCCGTATGCCCGTTGATCGGCCTCCTCAGCATGTATTTTACGCCGTGGCTGCACCAAGTTGAAGAAACCTCGAGGTGGCAATTCATGATATATCGTAGAAGCTTGCAGAAATTGACTGTGAGGCTTGGTCAGGCTGGTGTATGCCGTCTTCCTGGTTGGAGGCCTCGGGACTGTCCACACCAATGGTTGAAGACCCTGTCATTCACCAAGTCTGATGTTCCTTCATTCGGCTTCTTTCATCTGGTTATTAATTTTCCCTCTATTCTGATTAGTCCAAAGCATTTTCTTCTTGCTTTCTTTTCTCGACATTCTATTTGAACCCAACCCCACTATCCTGCCGGTATTATTTGTTGTTATTCTTACGATGTGAGTCCTGGCAGGTAGATCCACCGCACTTCGGTGCTCGGATCATAATCGATCAACTGAACTGAACCGATTTATGCTTGGCGGCACCAATCACGTTGTCTCTTGGGCCCGTGATCGGCACTCGGTTCTCTTTCTGTTTCTTAGCGTCGCATCGATTCCGTTTGCTTAACCGACCATCGCTTCCCTTTTTGTTGTGCTGCTGTGACGCTTCGCATTTGAGACTGCGACCGTTTGTCTGCTCAACCACGCACCCAACCAACCGAAGAAAACCAAAAACACCAAGACTCGGTAGACAGGGTATATTCTACGGATTAGGTTGTCTTTATTTATTCATGAACCATACATACTAGTTTTGGCTTACCAAAATGGTCATCCAATCTTCGGCCTTCAACCAATGTGAGCAAGTTCCGTCCCACTGGTTTGCCGTGTTTGACTCCGCCGGCTTAATTCGCTGGCTAATCATTTCTCGCCTGTTTCCCTAATTTTGCAGAATAGACGAAAGTAATTTCTCGCCCGTGCGCATGACCTTCACACGCAGCCTACTGACCACGTGCTCCCGGCAAGCTGACGCACACTGTAGCCACCGCGCTGGGTTGTCGCCTTGTGCGTGGACATTGATTCTACCTGGATCTTTACTACTTTTCATCGCAACTTCGCTAGTGCATGCTTGCAGTTCGCCGGCTGTTGTCAGAGCCAACCGTATCCAGCTTATCTGCGCTTCGTTAGTGCTGGACCGACTTGATTCTGCCCTCTTCCTCCAACCTGGGCAGTTCGAGCAGGCGACGTTCTATTCTTCGGAACTGACAGTTATCATGCCATGGCGGGTGACCTCGCACCATCCCAGCCGACGTACAAACTCTGCTAGTCGTGTTTTAGTGAAGCTCCTGTACGAGATTATAGCGTACTATGAATAACTCGTAGACACTACCCATAAAAAAGTAAAACACAGGGTTACAAAAAGTTCTATTTTCGGTAGTTCACATCAAGCAAATACAGCTGCGGGACGGATAAATGCAACAGTTAACTGGTGAAGGCAACAATGAGGGCGGATGGGACGGTTTGAATAGCTTTAGCATGTTCGTTCGATACTCAAATCAATTTAATCAGGTGACATCGTGATAGGACTAACAGACAACGAAACAGCTTGTATGTGTGAGGTAAAACTACTAAAAGTATATTAAACATTAGATAATTACATAAATAAATAGCACCCGGTTATGCGTAATACTCCAGCGGAAGACTTATCATCAGGGCCATGGCGAAGTGAAGGGTTGCACAAGCACCCTATATTTGCATGGCTCTGCTTGTGTTAGCCGGATCGCGATGGCTTCAGCCGTCTGCAAGAGGCGCTTTCTTAACTCGTTCGGGCATCGCCTCGGTACGACATAATAGACTTTGAAGGCATCTTTGGTCAAAATGTGACGCCCACTTAGAATCAAATTTTCCAAGATCGAGCTGTTGACACTTCTGAGCGTGCCTCTCCGCAGCGACCTTGGACAATGCTCCGTCATCCGTACCGACAGACGCCTGGTCGTGTGTCCGAGGTACTTGGCACCACAGGCGCAATTAAACTGGTAAACAGTGTACCATTCGGACGACACTGACAGTCTGTCTTTAAGACGTTGAGCTATAAAGGGTGCGGTCTCCGCAAGTGCGTGCGAGTTGGCGGCCGGATAGGTCTTTGCTACGGCATTAGAAAGTCTCCTGGTCAGGAGATCGAAGGCGATATCTCCCTTAAAAAGAACACAGAGAAACAATCCGTTGTTGAAGCCGTTGCTCCGGGCTTAACGCTTGACTTTGCCATGACCCTGCTGATAAGTCTTCCGCTGGAGTAATAACCGGGTGCTATATATTTATGTAAATATCCAATATTTTATATATTTTAGTATTTTTACCTCACACACTAGCTGTTTCGCTGTCTGTTAGTCCTGTCGCGAAGTCGTCTGATTAAATCGAGTTGGGCATTGAATGAACATGCTAAATCTGTTCAAACCGTCCAATCCCTCCTCATTATTGCCTTCATCAGTTAACTGTTGCATTTATCCGTCCTGTAGGTGTAGTTGCCTGATGTGAACTACATAAACGAGATCTCTTTGTAACCCTGTGTATTATGAATATCTTTCCACGCGCCAGTGGTGCCAGTGTGCCATTTTTCAGCCATCATTCAAAACCTGTCGAATCGTAACATGTATATGTATATTTTTTCAACAAGAACTGGCCTGGCTTTCATTGATTTGAGTCCGCTCTCAACCAGTTGGCTGCCATACTTCTTAGCAGGAGCCAAGATTGCGGTTCCCAAATGCTGGGGAACTTTTATTTTGTATAGTGTAATGTTGTTTGTTGTCCTAGCTAGCAAAACGACAAGAATAGAGTTGCTTATCAGGAAAAAGAAAATATGCAGCATACGAAGCGGTCGCGCAGAGGAGACTGATCGAGCAGTCGAACCCAACATGCAGGAAAGATTCAGACTGCTCGCCTAAGCGTACCGTGTAATATTGATTTTTGTTGGAATGTTACCCAACGGACTCAGGCAAACCTGGGGAATCTTCAGACTACTACAATTACAATCCTTGTTAACGGTTTTTTATGTTATGTGGCCTCTTTCTAATGCGCGGATGCTTATGTTACGTTTGGCTAGACTGACCATCCATGACCTGCACTGATTTGATGCCGTCATGGCTTTGTATTCTGTTCTCATTCGGCTGTCCAGTCTAGTCGACGCTGGAGTACTTACGTTGTTCATGTCCATCTTGGTTCCGGCGAACCGGCAGTTACTATCAGCTCAGCCAGCCTGAGGAACCGATTCAGAAAGCTGCTTTTATCTTAAGTTCATCGATTGATGAAATCTTACCTATTTTGATGAAACCAGTCGATGTGCTAAGTACGCTGAGGCTTGCGGTGTCGAGATTCTCACAGGTCATCGACCGGCTGCTGCTAATGTTGTGCCGTGGACTCATGTCCTGGACGCCTCCTCATAACAACCGCTGGGTGGGAGTTGGGTTACATCTTTCTTTTAGCTAACAGCCAGGACACAATTCCGCGTGAGTCGGTTAACTGACTCATGGCGCTCGGCCCGTTACCTTTCAGGCGTACATTTTATCGTAGGTTTTAGCTGAGGACTCGATGCCATTGCAGCTTTTATCTCGAAGTTTCACCACTAGCCTAAATTCGGTTTGATTTTTGACTAGTGGTACAAGCGCTTGAAGGATATATTTGAAAATGTGTTTACGAATAAGGATGACTCGTGGAAATCCCGACTTTCTAATCCAGGTGGCTACTGTGTTTGTAAAGCTGGAGAGTCAGGTGTCGAGCATCCACCAGCTTACTATTAACAACGAAGCTGATGACATACAAGTCGACGGTTGTGCCCGTTCTCTTTTACGGCAGTGAAACCCGGATGATATACCAGATAGACGTTAGATAAATGAGCGGTTTCATCAACCGTGTCGCGTCGCAGTGGCATGTATGGAGTGGACTACATACTTATGCTATAGCAACTAAGGTGGCTGGGACAGATCAGCTGCGTGGATTCGACGCAGATAGCGAAGCAGCTGCTATACATATATATATAATATATATATATATATATATATATATATATATATATATATGGTTGGCGGCATCCGGTTTCGGATTTGCCTGTCACTGTGGCAAGCCACAGGACGCCTGCGCCTACAGAGTGACCATGGATGGCTTGCGCTGCACCACCCACAGCTCCAACCGCATACCCCATATCCAGTGTAAACCCGAAGGAATAAGACCGGGAGGCATGCGGATGGGAACCACGTTTCATCAACGGAGCCGGCCCACACTCCTTCACAGGCAAACACAAGCACGCTGTATTTGGGGAATCAACCGCACACAAGGCGGTGGCTGGACCGTAGTCCGCTCCACACTGAGTGCATGGAATCGCTCTTTGAGCCTAGCACGGCCACAACAACCGTGCACCCCGTCCCCTCCAGCAACGACCAACTGTCTCCTGGAGCCAGTATGAACGATGTAGTGGGTAATAGACAGGTAGGCACCTTGTCAACATACACATCAAGCGCAACCATACCAGGGATATCAAACAACAGCCATTCACTTTAAACGATAAGCTGAAATAAAATAAATCCAATAATGCGTACAGATACGGTGGCATAACTCTTCGCGAAATTACCATATGAAGTAAGTTGGTTAGCAACAAATCCGTGATAAGTAAGAAATGTACACAAGTTACTTAAAATGCTACAGACGCAACAAAATTACCGAAGATAAGCGCAATTAGTGTAAGCAACGTGGCCAGTTAATAGAACATTATTCAGGGAGGCAGAACAAACCAAATAAAGCGGAATGAAATTTAACCAGCTTAAAAAGACCTAGTTTAAGTGTAAGTTGGTTTAGCCCAACTGCGGTGAAGAAGCATCAAGAATGCAACATCAGCCTCAGCATGGGGCTATATATATATATATATATATATATATATATATATATATATATATATATATATATATATATATATATATATAATATATATATATATATTTATATTATATAATATATATTATATATATATATATATATTATATATATATATATATAATATATATTATATATATATATATATATATATATATATATATATATATATATATATATATATTAGGCAAGCAAGCGGCACTTGGGAAGATCGGACTTACGTTACCGGGGCTTGATCAAGATGTTTATCACGAACCAAAGTTGATTTTCATTGTTAGAAAGCGATGACACTGGATCGGCGCGAATGGTGACAGCATATCAAGAGGACGGTTATCCAGGTGCAGGAACACTCACTATTGCATATGGTGGAGAAACACCGGTTGTGGAAGCGACAGGCGCCGACGGGGAGTAGGCCATCGACGTCGAGCTCATGATGTTGTGACACATGCGGTCGTGATTTCCTCAGCCAATCCGGTCTGGCAAGCCATCAGCCTGGGCACGTGGGACCATCATCTAAGAGAAGTCGACTTAGCTGATCTGATAATCACTGGCACAGCTGTTAATGGGTACACTGCTACCGACTCAATTCAGTTTACTAACCCAGGGTAACTGTGCGGCCGATGTGGCAGTGTGCTTCATCATCGCTGCAGTTCGTCTGTACAAATGTCTGCGTATTGAGTTTCTTGCATTTCAGGTATTGGGTGTTGATTGATAACCCCCATGTGGTTACACTTCATGGGAATCTTGACAAGGTGCTTATTTGGCTAACACCCTCCATTTCGATTACTGGCCACAGGAGACTGTCAATCGTTGATGAGGGGGGGGGGCGGTGTGCGCGGCCTTCGTGATCGTGGTTCTATTCAATGTGGAGCAGACTACGGCCAAATTGCCACCGTGTACGTCTCATAGGCATTATTTCCCTTTTAGAGAGGACTGCTGCTATTCACATTGAGGGAGTGTAGGCCGACTGTGTTGTTAAAACGTGGCTCTCATCCACATGCCTACCGGTTTTATTCCTTCGCGTTTTCATCGGATATTGGGTGTGTGGATGGAACTGTCGGTTGTGCAAATCACCTATGGACTCTCGGTAGGCACAGGCGTCCTGTGGCTGTCCTATGAAGCCCACAATGACAGGCAAATCCGGAACCGAATGCCGCCAACCATGGCGTGCTGGCAGCATATTCACTCTTTATGGACCAAAAGTTTATTAGTCTGTGAGGACAGTTATTGCGGGTTCTGGTCACAGAATTTAATGCATAAATCTGTTCTCAAACGCATCATTTTAAAGAGAAATACATTTTTTGATTTGCCGCACCTTTACCAACGAGAAACAATTATATGCACCCCAAATGAATAAAATTCCTGGGTTTTTGTGGCGATGAACTCATCGAATGCAGTTTCAGTATCTTGGGTTCTAAGACGTTTCTCTCGGATTAAGTAATTCAGAGGCGAGAGTTCATCATCCACTGATGCCGCGCTGCCGTACAACCACATACGAATCGAAGAATAATCGGAAAGAGATAAGTGAGACAGCGTAAAACCTTAATGCCCTGAGCGGGCGTTCAGAGTCAGGGCGTCTACACCTTGTGTCAACGAGAATTGCACAATTGTTTTATACGGGTATAAAAGTTAAAGCTTAACAGATCCCGTATAATGGTCACGGTGAAAATTCAAGATATAGAAAATTTATCGAAAAGATTTCGTTCCCACCGCTAGACTCACCGCGGTATTCGTAGTATAAAATCCAAATCCACTGTAACTCCTTAAGGAATGATAACAAATGGGACCTTAGTGAACGTTGCTCCGCCTCCTGGTGACCACATACAGGAGGCGAAAAGCTGGAAGGTATTCCGTGAGTGGACCGGCAGTGAAATCTCTAAAAGACACTCGTGTTTAGACATGCACAGTGAGTTACTTGATACGGCACTGCGAAATAAGCGCAGCAGTCAACTCGGACTTTGCACTCTACCAACGTCGGAGCACAGATGACAGATTCCGGTAGGGCATTCCTCTATTTGCAAAGGCATACGGAAAAGAAATTATGATGGCTTTCCGAACGACTTTACTACTCTGCCAGCTTGAAACGATGGCTTCTCAAATGACGGCACTTGTGTTTGAGATTTTTCAAAATCTGGCAAGTCAAAATGAGGTCCCCACGTAATCGCCGATATTGTCCGCTGAAGATTCCTATTACCCGAAGCCTTCGTCCATACGGCAATTTATACAAACCCTTGACATTTTTCGTTGCTCGACATAGGGGTATCTCTAAGGCGGTGAGGTCTCTCACTCATGGTTGTCAGACCTGCATATTGTATTCCACACGTAGGCCTATGTATGACCCGAAAAATCGAAGGGTCGAATCGTCCGAATGCACGTCTTGGGAGGCCCATGTATTGCATGCGCCTTCTCGACGTCTTTTCATGCTGATTTGAACGTCTAAGGTCGGCCTGGACTGAAAGGCCCACGTACTTTTCGCTAGAAGAAGTTTGAAGCTCCTGACTGTCTGTCCACCCGGTTCCCTAAGTTCAGCACTCTACATCTGTCCACATTGAATTTAAGTCGATTCTGAATTGGCCACACCTATACCCTATCCACATCGGTTTGAAGTACAGTGGTATCATCTGATGTACTGATCGCCATCCACACTTTCATGTCATCGGCATAAAACAGGCAGTTCGAGCTTATGTGGCGTGTGTGATATCGTTAATACACAAGATATAACCGTGGTCACTGTACAGATCCCTGTCGTACTCCGTATTAAACGTGGATGGGATGTAACAGGGATTCACGCACTCGTATCCTCAAGCGTCAGTGTAGGAAATAGCGTCTGGTCCACCTTAGGAGAGGATCACCAACACAAAAGGTCTGGAGTTTGTAGAGCAGAATGTCATGGTATAACCGGTTTAAGGTCCGTCGTGAAAACTACATCAACCCCTATGTCAGTGTCTACTTCCTCGGTCCAACTCAATCGTAGTAGTAATATATTTGTAGTGCACGATCAATTTTGTCAGAAGCCATGCTGTTCCGGTGCAAGGTGGTTAAATTCTTCCAAATAGGCCGTTAGCGCATCAGAAATATTACCTTCCATGACCTTTGTAAGTACCGATGGTAGGATTACTGGACTTGTGGTCATATTATTCATCTGCTATCTCAGCATTGAACGGAATTAGTGTTCATCCCGAACTGGGGGTTCGGCATGGCGACCCCACTTTTTCCCTGCTTTCTCCTTTATGCCACTAGATGAAGCGCTTCAGGTAGTAGCAGTCACTTTTTGGGTACCACAGCAGGTCCTGTCGACTATCTGGCTTATTCCGACGTTATCATTTTTGCTGAAAATCGAATGGCTTTAGAGAACTATGTGCACCGTCTTCACAAACCCCTTCAGCTACTCGGTCTCTCTATTGAACATGTAAAATCTGTGGTTGCGAATACTATGCTAGATGGAAAAAGAAAATTGACACTCCTTGACACGTCCCCCTTAACTGTGGAAGCTTTTTAATTCTATCGATACAACCTGATGAATGTTTTACATTGCGAGATCTTCCTTTTAACTGGAAAGAAAATTTATCTCTTTCCTCTTTGGATGGACTTCGCAGACAACTAGAGGAGCTCACTAAAACGTCACTGGAACCGTATAAACGATTGGGTATTCTACGGACGTTTCTACTTCCTCGCCATATTCATATCCTCTCTTTGTATATTGTTCACCGGAAAACTGAAACACCTGAATAGATTGGTTAGAATCTATGTCCGCAAATGGCTACGCTTACCAAAGCATACATCAATAGCTTACATATACGTCTCTATCGAGGATTTTGGACTTGGCATTCTGTCCTTACCTACTAACATACCGTTACTGCGGAAAACACGGTTGGAGAAGCATCCTGTAAATTTCCATCCCCTTACTAGTTGGGATATCGAGATCCGGCGGCCGCCACTACCCATCGACCAGCAAACTCATCTGTTTGCGTCGGCAATAATGTCGTCGGTAGCAGCTTGGAAAGAAACCCTCATGAGCTCAGCCGATGGGTGTACCTTACGTGGGACGCAGACAACTTAAATATATCATTGGCTGCGGTAACCGACGAGGATTTTTCCCAGACTTTTTATCCGGGGAATTCAACTGCTTGGGGTGTTCTATCAACTAAGGCTCGCAGAGCTAGAGGTCGCCCCCTCCAGATGATTTTTTATTGTCGCGGAAACTGTGGGCAAAAGAAAATAATCTCTCACATACTGCAATCCTGCGAAATTACTCATGACGCACGCTATAAGCACCATAATGTTATAGCTCAACAGGTGGTCAAACTCTTGTGGAAAAGAGGTGTCTGTGTTATCCCAGAGCCACGGATTTCAATCCCCACGTTTTTATCAAACGGGGTATCCATTGTAAATGTTCTGGATATAGCATTCTGCGATTTTGATCATTTGGAGCGTATATACCAGATTAAAATGGATAAATACGAGGCGGGCGCAAATTCTTCGGCTACATCACAATATATGCAGGCTCAATTTCCGGGATCACGTGGGATTCTTCACCGGCCTATTATTGTTAACAATATAGGTTTAGTACACTTGGCTTCTGCGAAAAAACCTTTTTCTTTGTGACTGACTGTGTTTGTGGTACGTATATGCGAGGGGTTTACTCTAGCTTTACTTAAACACATCATTACATAATTACTGTGATAAAGACAACCGTTTATTCAAACAATCGTTTCCCATTCTGTCGGGAGGTTTATCCCATCTTGACGTCTTTCTGTAATGCTCGATTCTTGGACCATGCATGTTCATGGCCGAATCGGAACGACTATCTCCTCTGTTAACAACAGTAATCATCCCGTGTTTCCACATGTCGGGCATTTACATTTCGTCAAAAGTGTTGGGAGAATCGAGCCAAAGGCTCTGCTTATCTCTCTCCTACCGCCTCTAGCGACTTCAGGTGAATGTTACCAACTTCAGGATAGCTGTGCTTACGGATACTCAACAGCTTACTCAGTACAGCTTCTGCTGTGAAGCATATGTGTTTTGCGGGTAAAACAACCATCGTCATAGGGTTAGGTGCCCAGTAATCACACCTGCAATGTTGGAGCTTATTGCAGGTACAGAACATTCGCCGCATCCTTCGATGTCTCTGTCAGTCCGTCTGCTGTTTAAAGAGGAGGAATTCTCCGCTTTACCTTACGTAGACTGTTTACTTGTTGATACAGTAGCTTGTGGTTTGAGACCATACCCCTTGCCAACTTCTACTGGTATCTTACTCTACCCTCGCGAACATGCTGAGTACGCTGATTACCTTGGCTCACATAGGCCAACCAGGTGTCGGTGCTCGGAGAGAGTTGAGTTTCACACGACTGTACATCTGCATGTCCTGCTTCGCAGAATCGAGACCACGTTTTTCGAGTTGACCGTCTTATTCGCTGATACTTCGGCAGTCGGAGTGACAAACTGGCTGACGAAATATTCCCATGCGCTAATCGGTACTTCGTCTGCCAGAAAGATCCACAGTTAGTTGTCGCATCTAGTCGAGGTAATATCTCGTATCGTATAATCGTTCTCATTGTGTCGGTAATTTCCATGGGTTATTCTGAAAAGTAGTGTGTTCAGTTCGTGGTAGGATGTGTCCTTGGCATCAACGGAACTGCAGTCGGTGGGGGCATAAGCGGAAATCACAAACAAACAGCCTCTAGCGCATAGTAGCCGGCTGTTAGCCTACCGGAACGATGCCCATCCGTTACCGGTAGCTCAGCCGACTTGCACCAGTTGCTTTTTTCTTTTCTTTTTACTGTGTATTGCGGCACAGTAGCTGAGGTATTCCCCATCTCCAGCTAACGTGTATGATGATGATGATGATAGCGCTACTCCGTGAAACAACCCTAGATGATGTCCTCAAACGGTCTGCACACAAACGGCTTCTCATGGGAATCTAAGCAACCAGCGATGACTTCGCTTTGGAGCTGAGAACGATGCCCACACCAGTTTGAACAGTGATTGCCGCATCAGTGTGTACGTGCAACCAATACCGAGAGTACAAGCCAGGCTCATTAGTTCAACAACCCCGTGAGGATCATTGATCCTAGTTTCGGATACGCAACACACGTGAATACCCAGTGTGACTAACGTGCATGCGAGTGCAGGCTGTTGACCTATTTGTCTTAGCGTGCAATATTGAACACATCTAGCGAAACGGCACAGCGAGATTGTTGGCGATAGGTGTCCGGTGTGTGGTGTAGTAATGTAACTGCACATGATATGACTTCATTTGCATTGCGGCTGTTGTCCCTTAAGCTGGGAATTATGGAAAATTAGTAATAGGAGTAGAGGAAGGGAAGTGAGAGAAATGGAAGGAAAAAAAGAAGGGAGGTGGCAGTAGTGGCATAATTTCGCTCGTCCGCCCTACTGTGTGCAACGGATAGGGCGCTCTTTTCAAACTTCACTACTTTCGCTGCAGGATGTGGTTGAAGTTTGATGAAATTGTTATGGTTGTACGTGGGCTGAGCTACTGACATGACGCCCATACCCGTACACGAGAATGATTAGGGTGCACAACCAAAGCCTATTCGTAAGGCAGTTGGGAGGCTGCGATTACTTGCTTTTATAGCAATGGACGCCAGCCCATTTCAGACCCTTAGCCTGGAGCACCAAGAGACTGTTTGCCTGACCAATAACCGGTGACCCACCTGGTAGCAGTAGCTCGAGGGCACCACCCAGTATAGCTCAACGAATACAAAAGGTTCGCTGACCGTCGCACCACGTTACGGTTCAGTCTCCTTGCGACTGTTCAGGGGAGTATGGTGAGAGGCAAAGTTTCATAGCCTAGCTCGTGCAGCTTTCACAGCGTTGGTTGTGCGAGGGTTGGCCTAACGGTATTGTGGCGTAGAATCAGCTCATTTCTGTTGACGACTGCAGGATGCATATGTTAAATTTTTCTGTGCATCTTCTACTCTGTAATGGTTTCGCTTAAATTCAGAAGGCTGTACTGGACCAAACTATCCACAGATCAACAAACAGTCACCATAAGGCTTCTTGGCTGCAATTTCTGTCTTCGGATGTGTTGTGCAGCTTAATCGTGGTCTAACTATTGAGCTGTGTATTGTCGATGATTGCAAAGTCCATTCTTTTCATCGCCTGTTGAGAAACGTGCCACTTTGACTGCGCAAAACCAAGGGCAGACAACACTTCAAGATCATCTTTTGATCCATTTTTGTTCAGATCTTTCGGCACCCACTTATCAAGCTCTCTTGAATAGTCACATGCGACACAGCGGATCCGGTACAGCCAAGGCCCTTAAGTGATCGTTGTTCATCTTCGATGGCTGTCCACAGTGCTTTTAATTTTAAGCCTTTCGTAAACGTTACAAACTTTTTGAAACCAACATTGTGCAGTTCGGTCATTAGTGGTCCCAAGACCAAATGCACGAGCTCTTTCCACTGTATTTCGGCCAAGTTGAGGCAAAAAAATGGTACGAGTTTGTCCTCTGCCCTCTGAGTGTACTATAAAATTGTAAAAATATTTATGGGCCAAACTGTTGCAAAAAATGCACTGTAAAACAATATATAGGGTCACGATAGCTTAACACAATTTGTTTAAGAAATCAGCGGTCAAATTTAGCATATCAAAAACCGCAATAACGTTCTTAACAATCTAATATTCGACGACTAGCGCGCAAGCCCTGTCTATATTACTTATAGGCTCATTCATCCGAGTGTTCAGCGGTAGATGATAGTCTATGCATATTCACGTTTGGGTACTTACAGTCTAGGAGTGAATGGTACAGTGCCAGTTCACGCTTCTCGTTACGACAGAGTCCTCTCACTTCCAGCTAAACGGCCAGTGTCAAACTGGAGCACCATCACTCGATGTAGCGGAAACATGACCACTTTGAGCCGATGGCGGTTTCAGCCGGCCACTGTGCTATTGTTTCGTCTTTTTTTGCTAACAGGTGCACATATGAAATCCAAAGTGATGGCATCGGCTTTTTCTCATACAACTCTACCGTATATTGCCGAATATAAGCCCGTCCACAGATAAGTCGACAGTATGACTTCGCAACATCTACTCTTCTGTAACATCAAATTTGTCCAAAATCGTAAGTCTATGTGTTAGCCCTGACTTCTAAACAATCAACAAAAGAGAAACGAAATTATTTCTTAACGATTTCGACGTCAGCACTATTTGCTCTCACTTGAGTGAGTTCAAGTGAAACCTGCTCTACTGTTTGTCAGCTCTGGTGACCGTAAAGATATAATCGCGGTTAAAGAAGCGTAGGGCCGATAAAACTGATTCACCGCATCGGATAGTATATTGAGCAGACGTCAAGTCATTTGATACAGGTAAGACAGCCAAGTAAGGCGAATGCGTGTCAGACAGGCGGCCTTGCATAGTCGGGGGCCTCACATATGAACCACAGTAGTGGGTTAGAGCGCAGTTCCCGATCAAGGGTGTGGGACAGCGTTGCACTTTTCAGCTCCGATCGCCTGGCATAACATAAAGGCTTCTGATTCGCTACTGCCATTCGTCACCAACCACGATAGTGCGACACAAATGTAGTGTGTACAGTAATTTGCAATTCACATCCCCCTCTGGAATACCATCCGTCACTAACGAGTGGTGCTAATGGGAGATAAGAACAGAGCTATGCAATAAATTCCTTGGTGGATTTTGCATATGCCTGTTTTCAACTCGCGTTTGATCTTCGTATAAGCCGACCCCCCTCTACAGAAACAAAAAATTGCCCAAAATTCCTCGGTTTATATTCCGTAATATACGGGATGTGCGCCCCTGAAGAACTTACTGTAGAAGCGAGTGCAATTTGTGACACGACCCAGTTTGATTGCTAAGTGATTCACACCCCCATGTTAACTGTCTTTTGTTACGGTGTTGTGGAATGATTGAAGAACAGAAGAAATCGGTACTGGTATTCTGCTGGTACGTGACACTTCTTGGTTACATGTTAGAAGAGCTATGCCTTAATCTAGGGTTTCTGCCTCTAGTCCGTAACCCAAAACATCTTCCATACTGCGTTGTCGACGCGGCACTTAGTTTCTGCTTCATCTTTTTTTGTGCGTTCTTACGAATCTGGTCGCACATATGCTTCACACGGCGTTTGAGGTCGCCTGCGTGTGTGTTCATACCGCATTAGGCGACACACCTAGGACTGCCGTCAGTGACGGATGAAATATCTTGTTCCAGTTTCTCATCAACCACGGTCGCCTGGACGATGCTGGTCGAGAGAGCACGACTATCACGTTTTATGCGTAGACGGTGCTTTTTATAGAGATATCAGTGAGAGTATTCATGGGACGAGCATTTTCCGTCGTCACCGGAGTGCATTCGCACCTACAGTTATTCCATTGCCAGTTCGACTCTGTCTGTATAGGACCCTAGAGAATAGTTCGCTTGGGTTGAAGAGGAAGAAGGATGGGATATGGATGTGATTCGACTTCCGGGAAATGTGTCACGCTTTAACAAGTTACAACCATACACTATGGGATCCATGTGGTACGCAGCGACTTCACGGACGATAGAAGCACAGGTGATTCCTGTAATAGCTTTGTTTTCGCTGTACCGTATTAAATTACATCACACCGTCTCAGTAGGTGTTGCTTTTGTTGTTCTAGACTTTGTTTACAAACCCATGTGTGATTAGTCGTCCTACAATTACATTTTCTATTGCAGGACCTACTAAATGGACCAAGACACGCCATTCGTGTCGATGTGGGACCTCTGTTATTAGCCCTTGTTAATTTGTGTAGAGGTATATATGAATTTTTGTATTTTAACTTCCATACTTCGATGTACTAGACACTGTTTTGTAGCGGTTTTGTTGTTTCGCACGATTATCAGCCTTAACTTTATGTTTCACTTTGCCATGGGAAATCGTTCACTAATGACAACCTGCAATCTTGTGGTTTATAGTTCTTTTTTTAATGATTCGTCATATAAACAAATAGTGGTCCATACCCCATAGCTACATATTTGTACCCTTACTTATGACCATGGGCTTCTATTGTGGCCTCTACTGCTGCTTAAAAGATTCAAATTTCCCCGTCTTCTTTGACTGAGCCTCACTTGTCATGCTTGTGCAAATGATTGCCTACCTTATCCTAACATCTTCGTCGCTTGCAACTTCCGTGAATTCCCTCCCATTCTTCGGTCTCAAATCTCATGTTGGATGCAACAACCTCGCCTTATGAATTTGGATATGCCGATTAATATTGATCTCATGCTCTTTAGTGTCTTATGGTTCTGATATGAATTTATTTTCCAGCTATGTATGAACAACCACACTATCCGATTGGTTTTTGCATGACGCTTCCAACTAACTTTCTGCGAACTGCTTTAATTTGTTTTTCCTTGTCAATTTTACCCAGTAGATCATTCACGCTTTGCTCTCCGTGATCATAACTGTCCCGTTCTATGTCGTAGCATCCAACTATTCTGTAAGAATTCAATTCTTCCTGACTTCTAATTTGAATACTTTTTCTTTGTTCTAGCACGCCTTACTGGTAGAAACAAGGAGGATACCTCTGTCACCGATCCTCTATCCACCGCTCAGTTAGTTCTCGCCTGTGCCGGGGATTTCGTTAATGCACTACTCCAATACATGAGTTCACTGGATTCTCAAAGGAATTCGGCAGAGTTCCTGCCTCCTGCTTTGACCCTGAAAGAAGGTTTTGTCCTTATCCTGGCTATTAAGGACATGGGCGGTCCGAAATGGATGGAGGTTTGTTCTCGTTGTTTCTTTGACATTTCAATGCTGCTGACAATTAAGCTCATTGCATTGGGGTTTCGTTGAGACAATATTGTAATCAATGTGAATCACTTCATCTCGTCTATTTCGTTCACACTCCTTATGTGACTGACTTTTTTCTACCGCTCTGTTTCGTCACACATATGTGTGAAGGCTAATAACGGCGCACAAACCACAACCCCGTTTTCTCTTTAACATCTTATTTCGAATCAGCACACTGTGGCCTACTGCTTCTATTGGAATCCACAAGCACTGAGCTATACACCCACTGTGGCTAACTGATGACGGAAACGATAAGACGCATTCCTTGTAATCCGGAGATCACCGGTCCGAATCCGCGTAGTTATTGACATGCTCTCAGTGTGCCCAGCCCACGCGCCACCGGTGGTGGTTGCGCGGCAGCGAAGCGTCGGTACGGTTTACCGCGATTGTGCTAATGCCTCCGCCTTTTTGTATCTAACAGTTCTTTCTCAATTTTTCTAGCTTCTTGCTTCCAGGTCTTTAGTTTGGGTGACAAGTTTCAAGAGTGTCCCGAGCGAGAATTAAGCTTCACCGCAAGTCCATTACCAAGTCAAGACGGCCACCTTGCCGAGACTATTTGTGTCCAGGTTGTAGTGCTCTACCCGTCATCATCTGGCCTCCTGTCCTGGTACCGACTACTTAGACAAGCGCAGAACTTAAGCTTTGCCAACTATTGGTACATCTCTTTTGCTGTTTACGGCGACATAACCCTTGTTTGGGCAAAACGGTCACCTTGCAGATGCATTTTGTATTTGTCAGATGCTTTTTGTATTTTCTACATTTAGCGCCTGTTCATGAAATGGATCGTTTGCCTAACCGGTTCACTCACAGGCACCAATGTCTGGAGCTCATTCGCGAGCAACCCAGTGCTCAGCACACTGGTCGTTGAATTGTCGCGCGATAAACTGCTGAAATGTTCGGAATGTTTTCCCTCTGCATCGGACATCGCGCAGATTTTGCGTGTCACTTTACTTCAAAGTGTAATGGATCATTCTTTGCATGTGAGTCACAAACAATGACAATTTTCGTAACTCAAGTTACCATTTTTCGCTTGTCTTTGCAGCCAAACGTTACTGTTCACTGTTTCCTTTCCAGCCTAAAATCAATCCTAAGTGAAACAGTCGAAGTGTCAGATTGACCGAAATGCGTTGTTAGCAGCCACACACACACACATACGTGAATATTTTTGTGTTCTCGACACGCCAGATTTATTGATTGGTGCATATCATCAATCATTTACATGATATTAGCGGTCAGTCGTAAAAAGAATTGGTGACCGTCGACCGCTCGGTGTCTGGCATTCATTTGGTATACTAGTGTCATTAGCGGTTTGAGGTACCACCTAAGCATACCTTCTGTCCTAACATTCATCTCCTCCGTTTTGCCTGCCTCTTCTTGCTTTCGTCCTTTCTAAGGGTATTATCTCGAAACTATCTTTTCTGCTTTCTATTTTATCTGTCTTGACTTAGTACATCATCAATCTTCGTTTTGTAAGCATGCTCAGTAATTTGCAAGCGTAGTGCAGATCCGTATTAACGAACTTAATTTGCTCGAACAACACAGCGAAATGGCTCCAACTGATAGACTTGTACGTATGCCTAATGCGGAGAGATCATGAATGGACTGAACCTTCAGCCTGCGATGCTCCGTTACTCTAAGGGTCGTGCTAATATTGGGCAGCAGGTCGAGTTAGGGCCATGTAATCTACAAAACAATTTCACGCAAAAGAGATAGAGGCAGCCTTGTATAGATAGTCTGGTGAACAAGCCATGGAGCTTACATAATGATGTAAATCACAAACGAATACGAAGAGGATGCCGTAGCTCATTGTCTCGGCATATCATCACACTGGAATACACTTATGAAGGTAGCAAAGGTGACATAGTCACGAAGCGAACAGAACTGTGGTGAGCGAACGTGGAGCATTCGTGAAATACGGCAGTACTAATTATAACCAATAAGAGGTGAATTCGATGTGATGCTTAGATATTAAACGGATGCAGTACAGATATGGTATGACACTAAGTCGGTAATTAGTCATATTAGAGTGAAGCTGTACCCAAACAATTTGCATTAGTGACACAAGATTGCACACTGCATATCACCGCGCTGACGATGCCACCTCGCATTGTGGCGAAACGTATGCATCCAGATCGCCAAGATCGGGGAACCAATGACCAACTGAATAGAGTAAGCAACTTTATTTTGGTTAGCAAGCGAATTGGTGTACTTAAGCAGAGTGATGCGAACAGGACTACTAATTTTTATAAGCTCTGCTAAGTTCAATTCATCGGATGAACCACGGGAAATATAGCCATGCTCACTCGTATGATTAACAAATAAAACAGAATATGAGACGTCAATATCATCATGCTATTCGCAAGTCAGATAATTGCCTGGACTGTTCACTTTCCACGGATGTTCCGGAGCGATTTCTCTTGAGATGCGTGGTCCAACGCGGCCATCCAAAGTGGCGAGGCATTGTTGAATACTTTGGCTTGAAAGATAGTAGTTGTTTATTACGCTTCCTTCTTTACTTCAACACGAGGAAGCAATGTTGAGTGTTGCAAGTGGCCTGAACTACTCTCCGTAGGTGGATAGAATGTCATCATTACGCATCATTATACACGTTAGCTGCAGGTGGAAAGCACCTCAGCTATTGTGCCGCAATACAAAATAGCAGAACGTGGATAGGATCGGTAGTATTGATGCAGCGAGTCACAAGTCCAGCAGGTGTATGATCAGGGCTATATTACTGGTTCACTGGCTTGACTCACCAATGTTGGCTTGACCGGTGACACAGTCCGGTTACATCTTAGCACACGTCAGGTAATGGTAAGTATGGTAAGATAAAGTAATTCGGTGTAGCCCAACTGAGATGAATCATGGTGTGTGCAACATCAAACCTCAACATGGAGCACTCGTAGGTGGCAAACTGTTCGTGCTAACACTGGGGCAAATGCAGAGTGCCTGTGTCTGTGCAGAAACTATGGGTAGTTGTCGGTCAGTGGCCCAGTAGTCTGCACTCATGGTTTGCAATCATAAGACCACCGATTCGTAGCCGCGTAGGAGTGGGCGTCTCCGCGCGCGACTGGTGGTGGTCGCTCGGAAGTGAAGCGCAGTTACGGTGTACAGCTGACACATCAATTATTTTTTATTTTATTTTGTCGCTGTGCTGCGGCACTAGGTAACCTAGTGGAGTGTCAGCGCAAAAGTCCTCGCCTCCGAAGTTGTGAGGATGTGTATTCCGTTTTGACTCACCTTTCTCCATAATGTTTGCCGGTTTTATGTGTACCATCCACACCTTCTAACAGAAGGTGAGTTAAGGTATCTCTCTTCATCTGTCCCACCATGTGCTACATGTCCGTCCGTCTTGCTCGGTCTCACATTTGACCTGTTCGGCATAGCCCCATCGTGGGCTGGCTGGTGACTGGCTAAACCGGCTGGGCTAAGGCACACACGGCCGCATACGCCACAGTTTCCTGTGGCAACTGACGCTTGCGTGCTGCGCCTTTATGTTCCCGATGCACCAGCTGTCGTTCCTGCGCTTGGGCAACGATACGCGTGATGAGATCACGCCTGGTCCGGCGATTCTTTGCCACCTCCCAACCCTTATGACAATAATCACTCGGAACACACCGTGGTAGCACAACTTTGGTTTGCCTGCATTCCGGCCGCCCGCACTCAGTCGCTCATACAGCAGTTGTTTCAGAATTCTCGTCACATCCATACGGCGCACATGTTCAAGTCACCTGAAGTGTCACAGCAGTAGCAGGCAGTCCATTGTGCATACGTCGCTCCGGTGTCATGCGCACTGTCCCACCAGTGGATGTGCAGAATTCGGCGCAGGCACTGTTGATGGAATCGTTCCAGAAACCCGATACCCTTTCCATACAGCATCTATGTTTCCGATCCACATATAAGGACCGAGAGGACCATGGACTGGTACACCATCGCCTTGGTTCTAACAGTGAGATGATTTTTCCACACTCGATGTTCCATTTTCCTAAAAGCCGCACTCGCTTTCGCTACACGAATATGCAATTCGCCGGTATGCAGCCATTCAATCCGACGAATAAACCTAGCAGGGCATCCAAACTCTGAGAGAATCAGCCACAACACACAATTCACGGTATCGATCGCTTTGGTCGACGACGAGCGCATATAGTGATTCATAGCGTTCACGATATTTTTCCTGTAGTTGACGTTCTACGAACACCATGTCGGTGGTGCTTGGGCCCGAGCGGAAGCCACATTACTCTTCAGATACGTTCGGTACCAGTATATGTGTCACAAGGCGGTTGAGTAGGATGCACACCAAACTTTGCAGACACAATTAAGCAAGTTGATGCCGCGATAATTGTTGGTGTATTGCTTGTTGCCCTTTCCCTTGTACATTGAAAGCACAAGGGCATCCTTCAATTCGATATATATATATATATATATATATATATATATATATATGATTGGCGGAATCCGGTTTTGGTTTCGCCTGTCACTGTGGCAAGCCACAGGACGCCTGCGCCTACAGAGGGACCATGGGTGGTTTGCGCTGCACCACCCACAGCTCCATCCACACACCCCATATCCAGTGTAAACCCGAAGGAATAAGACCGGGAGGCATGTGGATGGGAGCCACGTTTCATCAACTGCTCCGGCCAACACTCCTTCACAGGCAAACACAAGCACGCTGTATTTGGGAATCAAGTGCACACAAGGCGGTGGCTGGACCGTAGTCCGCTCCACACTGAGTGCATGGAACCACTCGTTGATCCTAACACGGCCACAACACCGTGCACCCTGTCCCCTCCAGCAACGACCAGCTGTCACCTGGAGCCAGCAATCGAGGTGCAGGGTACTAGAAAGATAGGCATCTTGTCAACATGCACATGAAGCGCAGCTCCACAGGGGATATCAAGCAACAGTCAATCGCTTGAGAGAAAGTTAACAAAGAAAATAAATCGAGTAATGCATAAGGAAACAGTGACCTAAATCTTAAATTAACGACCATGTGAAATAAGTTGTTCACAAACGAACCCGAGACAAGTTCACGAGGTCAGAAAGTATATTTTCCGGAAATACCACAAACACGAAAATGTTATCGAGATTAACTACAAGTGGCTTAAGCGACGTGTGCAAGTTTTTAGAAGAGAGTATAGGTAGACATTTATATGAGAAAGTAAGCATTAGGACAAAATTGCAAACCCACCACCTGAAATAAATTGCTTTAACAAGCAAGCACGCGGTTAGTAAATCCAATGCAGCGTGCCTACAAACGCTGTGTTGGTTCTGCCTACGTTCTCTGCAGGACCCGTCGTCGCTTCGGTAGTGGTCCCGCGTGGCCTCGCTCATGGCCCACTAGGCACTCGCGACCGCATGTGCTACAGCACCATGCGCTTGATGTCGATGGGATACAACCCATCGGTGCTTGCCGCTTTTTCTCTGCATGTATGAGGTCTTTCCCCCACACTGCGGCAACCGCCTTCGTGATCAGATCGCGCCATGCACTCCGATAAACCGCCTTCGATTCCCACGACCTGAAATCAACACTAGAACACGAGAGGATCACGCTGAACATGTCCTGATAACGAAGCTTCGGTTTCCCCACATGCCGCTTCCCAATACTCAGCTGACCGTATAAGAGTTGTTTCGGTATCCGCGTTGAATCCATACGGCTCACATGACCGAGCCATCTCAGGTGTCTCAATAAAAGTATGCAGTCCACTGCATACATCCCACTTCGGCGCAACACTTCCGTGTCAGCAACTCTGTCGCCCCAACTGATGCGCAAAATCCGTCGCAAACACTGCTGATGGAACCGCTCGAGATATCGCACATCCCGACGGTACATCATTCACGTTTCACTGCCGTATAGAAGAACGGACAGCACCATGGATTTGTACACCATCAGTTTCGTGCCAATGATAAGCTGATGGTTGTTCCACACTCGGTACTCTAGCTTCCCGAATGCCGCCGCTGCCTTCGACACGCGGATACGCAGCTCACTGTGTAGCTGCTGATCAGTCGATATCACACTCCCAAGGTAGCAGAAGCGGGAGGTGGTTTCCAATACTTCAGCACCAATGCTGATTCTCGGTGATATTGAAGATTGCTGAACATCCATAGTTTCGACGCGAGAACTCTAGTCCGTGAGACAACTATCCGTATGTTGCTGTTTGCTGACGACTGTGCGTTGTTTGCACACAGCGCAGATGAGTTGCAGCACATGACTAGTGCTCTGGCTTCGACAGCGGCCAAATTCGGGCTCACCATCAACACAAGCAAAGCTGCCTGTCTCTTTCTGCATCCATTGGAGGATATATATATATATATATATATATATATATATATATATATATATGCCGCTTCTCCAAATGGTAGGTTGTCTGCCAAGCCGCCCCTTGCAGTTCTGTCCAGAAACCGCGAATAACGTCCGACGCGGAAGACGATGAGCGCGTATGCGCGATAGCTGTCCGAACCACTGCAGCTAACGCAGCCGGGCGGGCTCCTCGAACGAGTGACTGCCCCCACCCAAGATACGCTGTCCAACTTTCACATTGCTTATTGAAATAATACTCAATACCCGCCTTTTACGGCCAAAATAGCTGTCATTGACTCTTTTCGGTTTTAGCCACGATAACAATAGGTCGTCTATATCTAGTCCACTGTTTTAACTCGCAAGTATCGGTTGATGCCGAATATTGTCAGGCAAATAGAATCTCGTGGTGTCGCTATTCTCGATTTAACCATAAATGGCACAACGGCGGAATCTTTGGAACATTAATTCTCGAGACGTAAAAAGAAGTATCCAACTAGCTATATTTACAACTTGCTCGTTAGCATGTTTTATTATGCTTTCGGATGGCGGATGAACAACCTTGCTGTGTGGACTGCCACCGAACACCAAGAAGGTGAATGCGCTACCTGATTGTCAAAGGTCTTCGTATGCGGCAACTTGCATGAATCGCCCCCCCCCCCTCTCCCTGCCATGCGGAGCAGGTCTTATAACCGAAGGCTCAGGATAGAGTCACTTAAGTCAAGCCTGTTCCACGGCCTGCGCAAACAGGAAGCTGTCCGCCCACACAACACCTAACCTTTCTTATGACAACCAGGTTTTCCACATGTTGTCGTTATTACCCGTATGTTGTAGGAGTGGGCCTCCTCCCGGTATACCCTGCCCACGCGCAAATGGTGGTTGTTGCGTGGCAGCGAAACGCCATGACGGCGTACAACTGGCGATTTATTTATTATTATTTATCCATGAATTGTATCTCTATGCCAATTGTACATCGATCGTGTTATATATATATATATATATATATATATATATATACTTTGTTGCTTGCTTTTTATGTCTATCTGATTGATCTTCTATTTACTTACACGCGTCGCTTAAACGAGTTGGTTAATTTCTTTAATTTTATTCCTGTTTGTTGCGCAGACTTTTTTGATCTCTTTCCCTGCCATCTTGAGTTTATCGCGGTTATGTTGACAACCCATTTCTTTCATATGCTAATTTGGCCAAAAATTATGTCATCATATCCGTATGCTTTATTCGATTTTTTTGATATCATCATTTCAACTGATTGGCTGTTGCTTGACATCTCCGGTGTGGCTGTGCTTGTTGTGCATGTTGACAAGGTGCCTACTTGTCTATTACTCACTAGGTCGTCTATTCTGGCTCTAGGAGACAGTTGGTCGTTGCTGGAGGGGACGGGGTGCACGATTCTTGTGGCAGCGCTAGCCTCGAAGAGTGGTTCTATGCACTCATTGTAGAACAGACTGCAGTTCAGCTACCGCCTTGTGTGCGCTTGATTCCTCAAGTACAGCGTGTTTGTGTTTGCCTTTGAAGGAATGTGGACCGGTTCCGTTGATGAAACGTGACTCCCATCCACATGCCTCCCGGTCTTATTCTTTCGGGTTTACACAGGATATGGGACGTGTGGGTGGTGCAGCGCAAGCCACCCATAGTCCATCTGAAGGCGCAGGCGTCCTGTGGCTGTCGCTGTGGAGGCCACAGTGACAGGCAAATCCGGAACCGAATGCCGCCAACCAAATATGATGCTTACCACAGCCTTTCTTGGATTCATGCGCCAATTTAGGTGAAAAGATGCCCGTATATTTCAAGCGGCTCTAGCCTTCTGTTTCTTACTAAAGCTCCCGATTAATCGTGAGACTCCTAGTAACACGCTACTGCAAAATGGAAACTGGCTTTTCAGTTGTTCTATGTTTCAAATTTCTATCATACTGACTGAGACCAAGTACTTTTTGGCTATTCGAACTCCTAGATTTGATCGGATAAATAACATCGATACTATTTTGTGGGGATTGCGTTAGCTGCATTCTGCATTCGGGACGATTCGTTGTTACATTGTGACGACTACCATTTCAACTTAGTCTATTTTGGGTTGAGTGGCTGTTCAGTGCGATCTGTCGTTGATAAACAGCTTCTGCACATTTACTGTGCCATCACAAAGAAACCAGATTTCAACGTGATGTGACGGTTTGTGTACTCCCTTTGGCCTATTGAGCTATAGTGGGTGCTGCCATAAAACCCATTGTGGTAATCAAGCTAGAAGTTAAACGAACTCGGTCTCTTGGCCCTCCCAGGCTGGGGATTGGAAATGGGATGGTATCCACTTATGGAAAACCGAAACGTTGCCATCTCTCCGCTGCCTTCTAGTCAGGTTTTTGAGCCAAGGCTTTGGTTAAGAGCCCTAATCGTTCCTTTGTCTAGGGCTGACAGAATCTAAGCCTACATACAACATGACAATTTCATTAAACTTCAACCACATCCTGCATCGGACGTTGTGCATCTTTAAAAAGCGCATTATCGTCTGCGTATAGCAGGGCGGACAAGCAAAAATATAATACTGCTGGCGCCTCCTTTCTTTTCCACCTGTTTCTGTTACTCCGCTTCCTAATCCCATTACTAACGTTCCTTCTACATTTCCTCCCCTAATGGACAGAAACAGCAGTGACACCACAGTTCTGACTGCTACAGATATCTTTCCGCATCACCCACTGACCCTTTATTGCCAACAGCCTCTTATAAGGCCATGCTGTCCCATTTCCCTGGCGGCGTTCGGCCGCACGCTACGACAATTAAATCGACAGGCTGCACTCGCACGCACCTTGTGCACAATGGGTATTGATGGTCTGATTCGTCCTCTCGCCATTGGTTACAGGTATTCGCAGACACTGGTGCGGTCATCCCTGGTCAAACTGGGTGGGCGTAATTTTCAGCTTTAAGACTGAGTAGTCTTTGGTTGATTGGATTCCCGTGAGTAGCCGTTATTGTGCAAATCGTCTGATAACATAAACCATGGCTAGAACGAAGCATCTCTTGTTATTGCTAACCGACGGCAGCCCATAAGCTGTCAACGACCTTTTTGTGACTAACAGGAAACCGCTTAACGGTCTTATTATTTGCATCTCGTTCTTATTGCAGTTAATATGAATGCGCAGATAAGTAATCGCAGCTTCTCAGAAGCTTAGTCAGATTGTAAGTTTGGGCTTGACTCCGAACTGGTGAGCAACGGCCAACCTTTGTTGCAACTGCAACAAGTACGCGCTGTTTCTTAGCAGCAATGCTTTCAGGTATATTGGGCGCCAATCTGCGGCTAGGCCTCACAACGCGGTTCCATCTTGGACCGTCGCTCTTTTCGGAGCACGTGTGTGGAGTCTGATCATGCCTCAAAAAGTGCATCAAACGTTTCCCTCGAATTGTAACTAAGAAGTTAAACCTCAGTCAAGAAAAAACTACCAAGGTACTCTTTATAACAAATTTTCACATGATTACTCCATAGCTATCGAGCTCCAGTGTCGGTCGCCGCACTATTCGTTATCGTCGCGCAAATCGCAGGATATCCGACAGCTGGTTGGTGCTAAAGCGGAGCCTGCGTACTGACAAGGAAGCCTGGTAAACCAAAAGGGGAGGATGTCGGAGTGACGACTAGTTACCGCAGACTTTTAGCCGGTCCTCACCACTGGTTCTAGGAAGTCATTAGTCGGTAGTGCAACCAAGGACAACATGAGTGCAGCAATTCTCCATAGGGAAGCAGCCTGGTTCGTCAGGCGGAGCACTTTTTTGGTCGTTTCCTGCTTCGGTATTGCAAGCTGAGCAATGACAGGTTAGGTAACAGGCTCTATCGGAGGCTTAGGTCCGAAACGCCGTTACAGACCTCAATCTTTTTCGGGCCTTGAGTCCATGCTTTTTAAGGATAATGGTACAATTCTCTGCAAAACACTGGTTTATCTATTCCAGCAGATATGAAAGAGCCCATCCTTGCCAAATGAGATGCGCCGATCATAGCGGTGTTATTCGAAAAAGCGGTCGCACCGACTGTGCAAATTCAGGGACAACGGTCTGACGCCTTATTGCGGCAAGTGCTAGAACAGTGTCCACAAGTACCGTGTTCTTCGATTTCAAGAATGCTTTCTACTCAATGGATCTCCCCATCATCGACATACTTGTTCGATAGGGTGTTCACATTAAGTATAGGAACATCCTTCATGCCCTGTACGCGTACAAATCGTTAGGGTGTACGATGAATTGCCAGATTTATCTCCAACAGTAAATGACGTTCGCCATAGTTGTCTCCTCCATTTTTGTTCAACGTTACCGTGGTTCAGTTGTTCAGTGTTCTCTTACAGAATCTCACGATGTGGACAATTGTTAGAGCTTGATTTTGTGAATCATATCTTCTTACTGTCGATACGCAACGCATTAAACCTTGGATAAACTCTTCAGAGTGGTCCCATCATTCGGTGTTCACTTACCACATTCAAGGTGGTATTGCAGGACCATCATCATCATCATTATACACGTTAGCTAGAGGTGGGAAACACCTCAGCTACTGTGCCGCAATACATAAAACGGGGAAAAATGCAACAGGTGCGAGCCAGCTGAGCTACCGGCAACGGGTGGGCATCGTTCCGGTAAGCTATCTAAAGGCTACTAAGCAGCAAAAATTTTACTATTCAAGATTATATAAGGCTACATACGGAGATCGTGGTTGGAGGGGGGAGGCTAAGAGAAATTGGGTGGGACAAAGCAAATCACAGCACGAACGCCACTGAGGTCGGCTCCTAGCCATTACCAGTAAGTGTATTCAGCCAGATGTGTTCATCGTCTTTCGGACCCCAACCAGGGAGCCGTGACGCTCCAACCGAGGCCAGCTCCGAATTGGGGGCCTTCATTCCTCTCGACCAAGTCATCGCGTGGCCACCCCTCCTCTTCTTCCATCCACACGCCGGCGCGCAAACAACGCACGTCGCGGGAGTCAGTGGGCCGGCATGTGTAATACGAGGCCAAGCCATCGGAGCCTGATGCGTGAAATAACGGTGCTAAGCCGTTCTCTTCCTTTTCCTGTGCCGTAAACAAGGCGTCGAACACGCTCGTTGCTCACACGGTGTTCCCACCAGATGTGAGCTAAATTGCGAAGGTACCGGTTGGTCAAACGTAACTAGCCTCTTTATGTCCGCTGATTTAAGTGGCCAAGTTTCACAACCGTACATTAGGGTCGAACGTACCGCTGCATTGTACACTTTACCCTTCAGGGCGAGAGTGATGTCGCGCCGGCGCCATGACTGGCGAAGGTTAGCAAAAGCACCTCGAGCTTTTGATATACTGTTCCTGATCTCATCTTCAATCCTACGGGCGCTGATACAACTTCCCAGGTAGTTGAATTTTCGAACGACTTCTAGCTGATCCCCACTAAGCGTCAGCGTAGGAGGCTGTGCAGGCCAATCTTGGAGGAACGCTTTGCACTTCGAGAGTGCAAGGTATAGCCCGAAACAGGTGGCAGCCAGTGCTAATCTGTCCAGTGCCGCTTGGCACGTTTGTGAGCTGTCACAGATTAGGGCAATATCGTCAGCATACTCCAACTCGAAAAGTCGTTCTACTGGGTGCAAATCCACACCTAAGTCGTGTTTTGCGAACGTGATTTCCATGCTTTCGTCAATAGCGGAATTGAAGGGGAAAGGTGACAGCGGGTATCCTTGTCTCTCCACTGAAGATATTAAAGGGCGACAACAGCTTGCCGTAAGCTCTAACTCTGCCCGAGCTACGCGCGTACAGTGCTGGGATAATATTTACATATTTCTCAGGTACACCTTTCTTGAGTAGACAGTCCAAAAGTCCACGTCTGTACACCGAATCGAATGCACCTTTGATATCGAGGAGCACGACAACGGTGGGCCGCCGGTATATGTGCCGGTGCTCCTACAACTGACGCAAAGTGAAGATGTGGTCAATGCAGCCACGACCTCGACGAAACCTGGCTTGCTCTTCACGAATCTGGCTTTCACGCGTGCAAGTCAGTGTGTGAAGAATGAGGGAGGCAACCAATTTGGAGGCGATTGAGATCAGACTGATTCCTCTATGGTTGCCGCAATCCGATCGTGAGCCTCCCTTGAAAATTAGGACTATGACGCAGCGGCTCCAGTCGGTTAGGACAGTCTCCTGCTGCCACAATTTCACTAGTAATTCATGTAAATCATGAACATGAGCAGATCCCCCGATTTTGAAGAGGACTGGAGGAAGATCACCAGGTCCCGCGCCTTTATTTAACTTCAACAGTCCGATCTCACGTTCGACTTCTGAGCGAGAGGGTGGATCCAAAGTGACAGCCCAGGGAGCGGGGCTACAGTGGCCGGCGAGAAAGCTAAGCATTTCGACCTGATTAAATTACCTTTCAAAGTGCTCAGTCCAACGCTCCAGGCGTTTTGACAAATTGTGGATAGGCTGTCCACACTTGTCAAATATAGTTTCACTAACACCAGTTCTCTAGCTGCCCGTTTCCCGTATCAGCCGAGCAGCGGCCATTTCCATCTCTGAAACATGATGAGACCACCAGGATTAGCGGTCTCTCTTTAGACTAGCACGGAGTTTTGCCCGGAGCTCTTTGCGAGTTTCATTGTGTTTGCTTCCAGACGGAACATGCCGGCGAGCATCGATAAATTCTAGAGACCACGAAGAGGCCCAATGTCCATGTTGGCGATTGGACATACCACATGAGGATTCGCCTGCTGCTAGTAAGGACTGGTGAATATGAGACCACTGAGCCTCAACTGCATCCAGTGAGCGCGTACTCAACTCGCATTTCGGCGTACTTTGATAGGCATTCAGAACAGCTGGCTTCACCAGTCTGCCGGTGTCAATGCGCTCACAACATCGTCGCGGGCGTCCGCCAAAGCGCATCCGCAGGTCAGCACATACAAGTGCATGATCGGTGTCAACACCTGTGCTCCAAATCGAGCGACAGTTCTGGACGCAGCCTCTCCATCGGTAACTTATCGCAATGTGATCGATTTGCATCCATAGCTGGTTCGAGGCTGGTGGGCGCCAAGTCACCTTCGGCGGGTGCTGTGTCGGAAATTAGTGCTCGCAAGAAATAAGCGAGCATCCTCACACAAATGAAGTAACCGCTCACCGTTATCATTGCGGGAGCCTATACCATGTTGGCCGCCCAGATGCAGCTCATCTGTGGATAATTTTCCAACTTGTGCGTTCAGATCCCCAGCCAGCACAACAGTGTCCGAGCTTCTTCTGTGGCGAAGGAGCTCGTTCAGTTGGCGATAGAAGTCGTCTTTTACCGAATCATCGCTACAGTTTGTCGGTGCATGGGCAGCGATAACGAATAGACACCTGTTAGTCCCACGCGACTTGGAAGTTTTGAACGAGCCAGCCAATCGGACCGCACACATCCGGCTACTGATTGGAATCCAATCAACCAGAGCAGCTTCAGCCCGGGTCTCAGGGCAATACCAACACCGGCTTGACCGGTGCTCGAAATTGCATCGTCACCGGATAGGCGCAACGAGAAAGTGCTGCTAGTGTTGCTTGTATCGGATCGCAAAGTGAGCACACTGCTCGATTCTTACAGGCCGGTCTCCGATAAGCAGCAGATATCGATCGAGAAGGCCTCTAATGTTCGGGCAAGTGCTGCCGGTTGACCGATCTGAAGCAATGTGCGAACATTGAGGCAAGCCAATCTGAAGGAGGATCGATGGCTCCAAATGGAAGCCGATGAACTGGAATGGACCGCTTGCTTGAACATGGGCTTGTTGACAGTGCAGGAATGACGTTCCGCGTTCACATGTGAGTTGAAACTGAAAGGTAAAAACCTATCAAAGCAATCTGGGAGAGGGCAAATAATTGTGGGGTTGAAAACTGGGGGGATAAAAGTGAAGTTGGAACGGGACGGTGAGAGTGAAAAGACATGTGGGAGAATAAGATGGGTAGACTTGAGCAGTAGCATCCAAACCCCTGTCCATCCTGCTCGATGCAGCAGATAGTGCACCGTGGATTATCCCCTGCGACGGCCAGAGCGTCAAGAAATTGTTTGAGGAAGATTCATTGTATTTCGTGGGCAGGATTCTGTCAGGTTGTCCAGGTCTATACTGGAGAACAATTAGGGTTCTCAACCAAAGCCTTTGGTTCCAAAACCTTACCGCAAGGCAGCGGGTTTGGTGCTTGGCTACAAGGAGTCCGTTTTAAGGAATAAGGTGTCACCCTCATTCCAACCTCCAACCTGGAGGACCAGGAAGCTGAGTGTGTCTGGCCTCTAATCTTTGACCATTCTGGTATGAGTGACTCTGAATGTGCAAAAAGCGCCACCTAGCATAGCTCAATGGATCTCTGAAGCACGCAGACCATCGCCCATGGTAAGGTCCAGCCTCTTTGCAGGACCACCGGACAATTATTGACTCCTTGATCACTGATAATGAGAAATGTGATCTTGGACGAATTTAGCTATAGCAGCATACTTAACAACAACTGGGGTGGGGCTGCTGAAGTCAGTTCACGTATTGTAAAAGCTAGAAATTTGTTCCTGTATCTGCGACTTCTGTGTATCATGGTCTGAAAGGTTTAGTGTACAAAACCACAATGAGAACAGTCTTACTCTATGCGCGTGAGACTTGGTACTTTCAGTCTGCCTGCAGAGCATTGCTGGAGTCAGATGGCACAAGCGGACCCACTACGGTGATTCGCGTAGGCATGTGCTCGGCACTGATAATCTGGCTGCTTCCTTAGAACAATAAGTAACTTACCTAATCAGAAGATGGTTGTGAAGAAATTTCTTTTCAACAGTTCTCATCAGTTAAGTGCAAATATGATTTCCACTGTCCTTGAGATAAGCGATTGCTAGCGTAGCGTTGTCATACCGTGTCGAGTTGGTGGTACGCTGGGGTCACTGGCCAATTTTGTACACATCCATAGATCGATGAGCCAAAAATTAGCTGCTATCGGAGAAGAATATATTGCATAAGTGTTTTTGTGATTGCATAATCCGGCTTCCAGCTTGTTGATCCTGATAGCATCCGCAGTGGCCAGCAAACGCTTTCTGAGTCCTTTCGGTGATCGTTTCAGCGCACTGAAGTGTTTTAATGACCTAAACGTGAGTGCAGATGGATGCTATCCTTCTACATAGAATTTCTTCGAAAACGATCCATTGATTAAAACTATCGGTTTTATTTGTAAGCAGCTAAAGGAGAAAAACATCGATATCGAGTTCAATGCGAAAAAGAGCTAATCTTACGCTACACGTTCAATTGGCAGTTTTTGTTTGCTGGAAAATATCATCTTCAAGCAGATGCCGTTGCAATGGGGTCACCTTTAGGACCGCTACTTGCGGACATTAATGAAATCCCTATTCACGTCACTTTCCTGATATAAGCGTTACATGGACGACACATTCATTGTTTATGATTCCCATACTATTCGTGATCACCTGTTGCAGCAGTTCAACCATGCCCATCCATCGTTCAAATTTACTTGAGTGACGAAGGAAAACGACAAGGTGCGATTTCTCGACGGTGAAAATATGCTGACTCCCTTGAACGAAGGGTTTATCGGAAATCAACTTAGGTAAGATAGTACACGCAGTTTCTCAGTTTTGTACCAATAAAGTACAAACGGGATCTAGTACGTTGTCTGCACTACCGTGTCACAAAAATCTACAGCCCAGAAAAGGATTTCATCGTTAAAACACAGGGGAAAATGGGCACCCCGCATAGTTCATGCCCCACATGCAGCAACAGCGATCGCTAGAAAAAGGAAAATGTTTTTCAGTTCCGTTCAAAGGGATATGCCCTTTGACCTGCTGAATAGGAAATTGTCAACCGCAGTGAATCAAACATGCCCAACCGCTAGAGTCCAAGTCCTTAGTGAAACTGCACCGCCAATCATACAACGCCTCAAAATAACATTTCCGGTCCAGTCTGAGTCATTCGTTTATATCAGATCACCTACGCATGTGGTGCACTGTACAGCGGACACACAACCATGCGTCTTTCGAGGCGGATAGCGGAACATTGTCCAGTCTCAATGCGGCACGGCACTGTCAAGACGATCTACAGCTCAATTTTGAAGCATCTGATAACTAGTGTACATCATACTTAGTAAAAACTGCTTTAAAGCACTCTACATTCATTATATATTATACACAGCTAGAAATGGGGAACACCTCAGCTACTGGGCCGCAATACATGAGAAGAAAATACAACAGAAGCACGCCAACCGAGCCACAAGTAACGAATAGACATCGTTCCGGAGAGCTAGCAGCCGGCTATTATGATGCAATAACACTTTTGTTAAGCGTAGGAAATGAGATCTTAGTCGGAGGGGGAGGAACGGAGAAACTCGCAACCCGAACCCCACTGGGGTCGGCGCTTAGCCATGTCAACAGTCGTATCCAGCCGAACGTGTTCATAATCTTTCGGGCCCTACTCAGAGAGCCGAGAGGCTCCAACCGCGGTCAGCTTCGAACAAAGAGCCTTACTTCCTTCTGATTAAGTCATCGGTTGGCTTCTCTTCCTCTTTCTCCATTCACACCCTTACGCGCAAACAACGCATGTCACAGGAGTCGGTGTGCTGGCATGCGCAACACTTAGCTCAGCTATCGGAGCCTGGTTCGGAAAACAGCGGTGCTGGGTGGTTCACTACCTACTCCTGTGCCACAAACAGTTGTCGCACACGCTCATTGCTCACACGGTGTTCTCACCGTATATGAACCAAAATGCGAAGGCCGCACTGATCGAATGTAATTAGGCAGGTTTCACGTGCGTACAGTTGGGTCGGGCGTATGGCTGATTTTTAAACTAGGCTTTAGAGGGGAGCGATGTCGCGCCGGCTCCATAGGTGGCGAAGGTTAGCAAAAGCGCATCGAGCTTTTGCTATACGGTCCGTAAGCTTATCTTCCATTTCACCGGCGCTGATACAACTTCCTAGGTTGTTGAATTTTTGAACGGCTTCCAGCTGATTACCTCCATGGATCAACGCAGAAGGCGATCCCTGCCAATGTTGGAGGAAAGTTTTGCACTTAGAGGGTGCAAAACAGCCCGAAAGGACTGACAGCCAGTGCTAATCTCTTTAGTCCAGCTTGATACGTTTGAGAGCTGTCACAGATAAGACCAACATTGTCAGCGTACTCCAAGCCAAGAAGTCGTTCACCTGGGAGCAACTCCACGCTTATGTCGTGTCTAGTGAACACGACAACAGCGGAGCGGCTCCATTCGGTTGGGACAGCTTCCTACTCCCACATTTTCGCTACTACCTCGTGTAACCCATCAGCAAGAGCAAATTCCCCGAGTTTAAAGAGGACTGAATGAAGATTGTCTGATCCTGCGGTCTTGTTCAGTTTCAGCAGTCCGATCTCACGTTCGACTTCTGAGCGAGAAGGTGGATCCAAAGGGACAACCCAGAGAGCAGAGCAATCATTGGTCAGTTAGAAATCTGACAATTTTGGCTGATTAAATTGTATTTCAAAGTGTTCATTCCAGCGCTCCAAGCGCTTTTCGAGCTATGAATGAGCTCTCCACTTTCGTCACATGTAATTTCACTGACAGTGCGCTACCAATCGTCTTTTATCTCAGTGGTCATAATTACATTTGCCTGCCGAGAATTGTTGAAAAGAAATTTCTTCGTAACCCTTCTAATTTACTATCAATGGGCATAATTTACGTGTTCAAATAAATTTGTATAAGTCGCTTTGGTTTATGCGCGTGCTATGTATGTCGTTTTGGGCTATGCTTTGCTCCATCGAAATGCAAAGTTATTCTCCAAGATTGGCAGGAACCCACCCGTGCGATGATACTTGGTGGTGATCAGCTAGAAGCTATTCAGGAATCGATTTGCCTTGTCAGCTATATTAGCCCCCGTGGGATCGAATGTGAGATTACGAGCCGTATAGCAAAAACGAGTTGCTTTTGACAATCGCAACCTGTGGTGCAGACGCGACATCACTCGCCCTGAAGGGCAGCGTTTATAATGTAACCGTCCGTACAACCCTCCTATACGGTTGTGAAACCAGGCCCACCAGCTCGACAGACATAATGGGGCTGGTCACGTTCGATCATCCCTGCATTCGCAGCTTATCTCATGTCTGGTGGGAGCACCGCGTGAGCAATGAGCGTGTTCGGCGTCGCGTACTTGGTGCAGGAAGAGCGAGTGAACCGCTCAGCACCATTATAGCACGCAACAAGATCCGATGGCCTGGCCACGTGTTGCGTATGCCAGCACACCGACTCCCGCGACGTGCATTGTTTGCGCGCCGGGGTCCGGGTTGGAAGAGGAGGAGTGGAATCCAAGCGATGATTTGGTCGAAAGAAATGAAAACCCTCACTTCGAAGTTGGCGTCGGTTGGTGCATCCCGACTGCCTGACTGATGATTGACACGTTTGGTTAGACACTCTTGTTGATATGGCTAGGAGCCGGCCCCAGTGGTGTTTGTGTTGTGAGTTTCTTTGTCCATCCCATCTCCTATAGGTTTTCCCTCCAATCCCAATCCTATTCAGAACGTATAATATTACATTTACCACCATATTATTTGCTTGGAATCTTTTTTAGTGTAACTTTTAGTCTCTTTGTATTGCAGCACATTAGCTGAGGCGTGTTTCTCACCGTCAGCTAACGTGTATGAATGATGATGATGACGTATGCCCGGTCAAAGCTTGCAAATAAATGTCTTGCTTTGTTTGCCGTATATAGGATATCGCTAGGCCCGAGATGGGCAAATTAGACTTGGCAACGGGAGATGAAGTTTCTTCCAGCTAAACTGGATGCTGTTGTTTTGCTTCACCTTCAAGACTGGAATCCACTTGACCTATCTTGTGCTTGACTCCAAATCGGTGAGCGAGCAGATTATGCACTCGTTTTGTACTCCGAAAGTTAACGGTTCGAATCAGCGGTACGTCCGGCCCACACTTTACCCGTACAGTGGGTCGGCGAACTGCTGATACCTTCTTGATTCGAGGCGCTACAGGAAATGACTGGTTCTGGGTACCACTGGCTTGTTTCTATCTACTTCTAGTCGGATAGTCTGTTTAGATTTTGTCTGATAATTATCTTCGAGATACTCGCTGTTTATGACGCTTGATAGTGAAAGTTGCGGGAGGTTGTCTTGCTGGTGTCGCATTATCTTCCCGCTATATCCATGTGTTTTTGATCGGGTGTTCTTGATTAGGTGTAGGCGCATTACCCGTGTTTGTTTACGTAGACTATTTGGGGTTCACACTAGGCCTCCTTCTTCCTTTTTAATTGTTCCTCATTCCCCAGGTCACTGAGACTGTACGCCACTGAAGCATCCGTTGAAACAACTTATGTATTGCTGTTGTTGATGTCGACATCTAATTTGCGCTGCTTCGATGCCTAAGCTCTGTGAGTCGTTGAACCAGCATTATCGGAGGCTTAGAATCTATAGATTTCGCAGAATAATTCGTGCTGCAACTACTGGTGTCGGACAGGCGCATATCGGGTGCACAGCACACATCAACTCCGAGGTAATCGAAAGTCACAATAGTCGACTCAACTCAGTGTGTAAATGCTGTGTGGAATTTCAACCAATTTCTCAAGATGACCTGGCCCATTTATTAAAGCTGCGAATGAACATGGGAGTGGTTCTTTACTGGTTAACATTAAACACTGAGACTTGAAAAGAGTGGGAGATTGAAAGGGATAGCGCACCAGAAACGAGGTGTTTTGCTTAGGTTACCTTTGTTCATATCAGTATCCTTCGTATATATCCTTTTCCAGTGCTTAACTCCATGGCTCTAATCACAAAGTGGATGGGAGTAGGGGTGTGGAGATCGGGAGTATGACTGTTGACTTATTTGGAGCCAGCAGCACTCAACCATGGGAGATCAAATTGCGTTTGTGTAATTTTTTCGCGCATTCACTTTCCATGAGCTCAAGACTATTGTGTGCATGTAATCCAACCATACACCTAGTTGTATCAGGCTTATTAACTATACTACTTCGCTCCGCCCTACCACCACTGCCACCACCGACGATGAGTAGTCTGTCAAGCTAGTAGCTGAAGTGGCCACATCAGACGGACGGAAATTTCGTCAATACCCACAGCTTCACGTATGAAATAAAAGCTATACATGCATTGACATCATCACCAACCACAACAGCAGCGCATCAGCAGTTTGAAGGGCTACTTCGTGATCATATAACCATTGCGGGACCGATTCTTCTCCACAGCAGATTCGGCCATATCCGCAGACCGCTTCAAAGCTGAGAGACAACTTGAAATCACTGCACTGCGAAAACAGACATCGCCACATTAATTCAAATACACAAAACATAAAACTTGAACATCAAACACACCAGTCTAGAATCGCCGAAGAAACCCCAGTCATCAGGAATTCAGAGAAAGCTCTTACCCTGATACAGTTACTCAGAAGAAAGGATTCGAAACGACACAAGGAAATTCAAAGCCTGCTTTTGAATGACGATATGACAAGGGGCGATATATTTCAAATATGTTAATCGTTGAATTCCTACTTTTCCGCCTTGTTTAATATTACATCATCCGCATCCTGTCCTCTAGTTTCAAGCGAAACGGAAGTGGTACTCTGTAACATCCTTTTATGTCTAAAGAACATACGGATGACTATCACATCCATCAAACTGACATTCCAGCCGGGATCTGATAGTATTCCCACTGCAGCTATAAGATCAGGTGATAAAAACGTACTTCTTATGTCAAACATTTGTAAACTGCCACTAAATACTGACTACTTCCCGCATCAATGGAAAATTTCCATAATTGTGAACGATAAATCATTCTTCCGATGTCTCTAAGGTGTTGGAAAATTTTTTCGAGAATCGGACAACTCAATTTCTGACAAGACAAAACCTACTCCGCAGTTCATGACACGCGTTCACTACAAAACGTCCCTTTGTCACATACCAAATACAATTACTTGATCATGTTACAGTAACAATTGTTTGTGACATGGTCACGATAATCATCCTACTTGATTTGCAAAAAGCGTTTGACTGTGTACCGCATAAACCATTCTTGGCCGTGCCTCACTCTTATGGGATCAGCGATCCTTTGTTGAGCCAGTTCGACTCATATCTGAACGACCGAACACAGAGTACGGACAGGTCAACATTGTCCTGCTTCCGGAAATGTCACTAGTGGTGTCGTTCAGAGGAGTGTATTGGGTCCACTGCATTTCCTCATTTACATAAACGATATGTGGTTACATTAGACACGCGCGCTCATTTTTATTTTGGAACGACATCAAACTAGTGTACTCATATCCAACACTATCTGGTACTATGCATAACAAATATACGCAAAGACAAATGGAGCGAAAGCATGTCTATGGGGCTTTCGACAGTTAACTCCCAGATACTCTGCCACAGATGCTGTATACCAGAAGGGTTCATCAGTCACTGGAACCCCAAATCCAAGCTGCTTATCCCGTTCGTGACTTAAAGTTAGATAGTGTAGCGGTTTCGGCTTTTTCAAACCTCCCATCCCACTCGTAATGGGTAGTGTAGACTACTCTTACAGAGGACCAATCAATAGATATGCCTGAAGATTTTCTGGCTGTGGCACGCCCATCTGCGAAACAAATTACCGCTGCAATTAAGGACCAACGAGAGTCTGTCCATGTTTAGATCACATTTCTTCTTTTTTCATGCTAAATGTGATCAAACTTTTTGACTTGGAGTGTTCTTATGGAATCCGGCCAGAAAAAAGCCTATGAAAAACTAACTCTCCAATGATGTTATTTATTACACGTTCCACAACACATTGCATTACTGTTCCATTTTGGATGCAAGTTCACAAATAAAATGTTGACAAAACTCGCTGTACAAACGATCGTACCACAAAAGGGAACATATCCTGCCTGTCGGGTAATATACCCATTCATTCATTTATTTACACAAGAAAAACCTTTGAAGTACTTGGCCGGCTAAAATAATTTCAAAATACTGAGGATGTGTGTTATCTAAATTGTAACGAAAGATATTATGAATAATATAATAATTCAGTGCTATAAATCACACTAGAGTGTCCTTAAAGAAGGATGCCAGCAGTAAATGTATTGCACGTGTTGCCCGTTGACATTAGAGTACGAACCCTGAACACCGCCAGAGAGACACAGCAGTGTGGTTTGATAGGAGCTGTTAATGATAAGAGTCCAGTGGGTACTTTGCGACCATAGCTGTAGAGGTAGCAGATGTTCAATGGTGCTGCAATTGCCGTCAGTTAAATTGGGATTGCAGGAGGAATATTTCAAATCGAAATAGGGAGGGGAGTAACAGAAACAGGTGGAAAAGGAAGACTCAAGGCTTCCACAGTAGTGTTTTCGCTTATCTACGCAGCACGACATAATCAGAAGAAAGAGAGCGAGAAGATAATAATCTGTGTTGCTCCATTGTAGGTGGATTGAGCACATGCGCGGAAGCACGTCGCTGATTCCTGCACGGTGGCAGCATATTGCAGTTGCACTACATCTTATCCGGGTGCGATACGCTTCCTATACCTGTAGTCCGCAAAGTGGGCGTCAAGAAATCTCTTGAATTCCGGCACCGATTTCGTTTCGACTAGCGTTTCTGGCAACTTGTTCCAATATTTCACCACTCGACGCATAGAGTGTGAGCAATGCACTTTAAATTCCGTACCCCTAGTTTGTACCGGTGTCCGCGTGTGCTGCTTGATGTACGAACGTGTAGCAGCGGCCTCAACATAGGGAAGTAGCCCAGGTGCAGTATCCGATGCGTCCTAATGAGATCAACTCGAAATCGAGGATGACAGTATAAAGCCCTAGTCTCCTACATCTGTCCTCGTACGACACACTCCGTACACTGAGGATGAGTCGGATTACCTACATGCTGGACTCGTTCCAATCTCTGCACCTCACTTATTGTGATCGGATAATAGACAGACGAGCCGTACTCAAGTATTGGCCTTATTATGGAAGAGAACAGACGGATGGCAATCTCTTCAGACCAAGTGCAGAAGCTGCGTCTAAGTGCCCAAAGCAGGCGTAGTCCGTTTGCGTACAGTCTGTTCGTGTTGTCGACAGACTTCAGATCACAGCGTGAAAGTACGCCTAGATCCTTTACGGAGCTGGTGGGATGCAACGGGTGGCCGGCCAGAGTGTACACATGCCCACTACTACCCTTCCCCATCCTCATAAACGAGGACTTGGCCGGGTTTACCGGTAGGTCAACTTCTGCAGACCACCAAGATACTCGG
This sequence comes from Dicrocoelium dendriticum, assembly GCA_944474145.2. Taxonomy (NCBI): domain Eukaryota; kingdom Metazoa; phylum Platyhelminthes; class Trematoda; order Plagiorchiida; family Dicrocoeliidae; genus Dicrocoelium; species Dicrocoelium dendriticum. Next base: position 49,767 of record CALYDF020001751.1, read on the forward strand.
TCGAAGTCCTGCTGAGGGACGTCACAGTGGTTGGAGAATCAGTAACTCTCCAAGTCTTCAGGTCGTCTACAAACAATGCAAAAGATAACCGAAGAAGTTGAGGCACTTCCTTGATGTGGACCGGGAATAAAATGTGCCCTTTGGGTACACCGCTAGTGGAGGGTACCAGTCCGTTAGATAATCATCCACCTGTACCCGCCATCTTCTCCCCATAAGAAAGTCCCTGATCCACTGGTGCAGTGCACCATCAACACCACACATCCTCAGCTTGTGGAGCAGGACCTCATGGTTCACTTTCTCGAAAGCTTTACTGAAATCAATGTAGATAACATCCACTGACTTCCCCCGGTTCAACGCTTGCAACCATTCCTGCCGCGTCAACAGCAGGTTGGTGATGCACGAGCGGTCCTTCATGAAGCCGTGCTGTGCCGGCGCTAGTAGATCTTTCGACTCCAGCAGCTGGAGAAGATACTTTTTCACAATCTTCTCGAGCATCTTCGCCAAAACAAAGGTGAGACAAATCGGCTAGTAAGTATCCTCTGTATGGGTCACCGCCTTTTGGTATCGGCTTCACTACCGAGCGTTTCCAGTCACTCAACAATGCGCCCTCGGATAGCGATCGGTTGAACAGATCTGTCACGGCAAGCGACATGATGGTCGATAAGGACTTCGAAGTTAGCGAGTGAAGTCCATCGGATCCCGCAGGTTTCGTGTCGTCAAAGACATTTTCTACACCGCAATCCTGGCCCTCGAGTTCAGTAGGGGCTGCACACATCAAACGCGGCATAGGCACATGCCCACTAGTAAATACGGAAGCTAAGTGCTCCGTCATTGCGGACGCACCTACAATGCTGGAGGTCAGAGACTGTGCGTCAGTGCCCTCTAACACAGCTACGTCACTTGCGGTCCTCAGGTGCCGTTTCAGGTAAGCAAAAATTTTCTCGGGGACCGTCTTCGCTGAGGTTGCAAGATCCTCTTCGAACTGCCGACGCTGGGGGATGGGGTACTACCAGTCATAAGCGGAAGAACGATTACGACCTTACTCGAAAGCTTGACCACAATGCATCGGGAGATGTCTAAGATCCGGTCTTACAGTAATGAGTGTCGTCCGAGTTTGAGCCCAAATCTGTCCGATTTCTAGCTTCTGTGCTGGGAGTAGTTCCTAAGACAATCACCTAGTACGACTTAATGAGTTGGAGGTATGCAAGCAATCGCTCCACAATTCATCCAACTTTCTTAACCTGTATACGGGCAGTTTTCGTATCGCTTGTTCTATAGACAAACGGATAAGGTTTCAAAAGTTTATCGACACGCGGTGACACGTGAATAAAGACCGCTGAGGCTACTTTTATGGATCCGAGATGGTTGTTGCTCGCATCTAACTTTCGCGCCGTTCCCAGATATTATTCTCCCTGCTGTGCTTACTTTTTATTCTCATAGAAACTGGCCCACAGCGAATGGCACGAACTGAACAATCTTGATCCATACATCTCATCTTTGCTCCAACTTTCCCGCCACGACGAGCACAGAATGGCAACTAGTCCATCCCTATCAAGCGGTAAGCACGTTTCATTTCATAACCTACTTTCATTTATTTGATCATTTCCCTTCTTTCCCCTACTCAGGCATGCCAACTATCTGCTTCGACCTTTTCAATGTAGTATATCGGTTTCCCTCTCTTCCCACCTGTAGTCAATCTTGAATCTCACAAGATATTCTCCATCTCTCTCATGCCATGTTTCGTTCCACCGCTCTGCCAATCAGCGTGGTCCCTGGCACTAGTCATGTAACCCCTCCTCCTTTAGTACACTCCACTTCTCATATGCGAGACGCGAATCAGTCACTATTCATCGACCAAGGAGCAGCGCAAGCATTGTCTCATCCCGCAGCCAAGGTCCACATAACTAACGTTTGCGAAACTGGCGCTGGCGCTATGGTACACGCTATCGTAAACTGTGGGAGGGAGAGGTGCAGCTCTTATTCAGCACGGTGCCCTCACATTGGCACTAGTAATTGGGTAGTCCGCGCTCCGTTCGCACATCCTCTGGAGTAGGCTGAAATTGCTGAGCACACGCACTCGGACACCCATTATATTCCCCATTCGTCCTTACTCACTTGGGACATTGAGGAATGTACTCTTCGGCTTCCCTAGAAAGTATCTGTTTTTTCTAATCTGTATCAAATTGCTTGCTTTGATATGTACTAGCCTGGGTAAAAGTAGATAGCTTCGCACAAGGCCAGATGACGTGCCCGTGATTTACATTGACATCAGCTAAGTGTCGCACTCGTCTAGCAGCTTCGCTTGGGCCGAGGTCACCTGTGAAGGAGGCCTGATGAATGTAGGGCAGCAAAAAGAAAACAAACCACGAATCTGGGGTATTGAGTGCTGGTGTTTATTTTGATTTTAATCACTTTTAAATCCTTTCACTGACATTCGAGAGGTCGGCGGAAGTTCATTTTCAGTAGTTTACTAAGAAAGACGTTTGTGTGTAGTTCCCCTCTTTGAGGTATCTGTGCTAAACCTTTCTGTTTGAATTATTTCCTAGGATGCATCTTTTGCCGGTAGTTTACACAGATAACTCTCAGACCCATATTTCGATTGTGGTACATCGCTTCTACTCTTCACTTGAAGTTTCTGATGGTACGATTAAATAGCACCACCAATTTGCTTGTATTATCGCTACATCATAGGTATATCCTTTGCTGTGTCTGTTCACACAAATACTCGTCGCATTGTAAACCTTTTTACTGCTCCATCTTTTTGGGATTCCAATCATTGCAATAATCCATCTAATTTTTTGTCCCTGTAGTATTTTACGCGGACGTCGAGAGGACCGAGTGGTGGGCCCGTTTTATTCGCGTTGCGTGGTTACATCGACTGCGGGATTCGGACCCCTGCTATGCTAGCGAACGCGCGATGATTCATCGCCCATCCAGAGGCGTCATCGGCTGCCTACACGCTGGGCACCTGGCTGAATCCATTTGGCTCGCTTCCAGGTCAGCCCGAGTTCGTTAAACGACGTTGGTCGTCTCATCCATTCCCGTTGGTCATGAAATACGGGCGGTAGGAACGCTGTTCATTCGGCTCAGTAGTCGGGGTACTGGGTCCGCAGCTATGAAGTTGGGACTCCATCCGAACAATCTCATTAATTGTAAAACTGGTTAGGGGGCACTATGCTGACAGCAGTTCGCTCAATGGCGCACCCAATTCAGATTTGATCCTGACATTCGTGGTTTACCTCACATCTAATCATGATTCCAAACGGCATGTATTTCAATGTAAAACATGCGCGCTATCCAACTTTCGCTTTGTAATACGCACAGGAAAAGGTTCAAATCAACACACTGCTGATGTCACCTTGACTGGTGTCGAAACGTTTGCAGCAATGTTGCCAAGCTCAGAGAACAGTTCACCTAACAAACTAACAACCTGGACTACCTACATTTGGTTTTATATTAAAATGGACACCGGAGATAGCACACACTTTTCTGGTTCGACCCCGCAGACTACGATCCATCAAGCATCGCTAGGTTTGAACTTCGGACTTTTCATTAGTATTTGAATGAACTTGAGGATACAGCCACTCAATATGTTCGAACACGCAGTCAAAACCGTATGGATTTGTCAGCTCTATCGATCTTTGTGCTATGGACCTGAACCTTGACTACTAGGTGAGTAAACCAAAACTACGTAACCACAGGAATGATCAAAACCACTTCATACATGTAGTGAACCTGGCATATCTGCTCGGCTATTGCCTATGTCATTCGGGCAAAATAGCCACAAACTATAAACCGCATTTCGGTTATCCGCAAGTCTACTTTAAATAGGCTTTTTAATCGGATGCTAAAATATCTTTATCCGTTTTAACTACTCACGCTCATATGTACTTGTGACATTGCGATAGTATTTACATCAGCTACTCTGGAAACACAAGTTCGCTTGCTTCATTCGCTGTCGTTGCTAACCTCCGATCAGCCTTATGTCAAATGTAGTGCAACACATCGTGGCGCTGTGTGAAGGCGATGCCCATTTTCATGTCTATCTAGCGCTTATGTGCTCATCTCCACTACTGCCGTTGCTGCCCTGCTTTTGTCAAACATCTATCAGGCGGCGTCGCATCGATCCCCCCCACCTTGTGCAACACTCCAACACAACAAGTGTGCTGTTTTGTATTGATGCTTACAGTCAAACGGAAAGACATAGCAGCTGTCTCTATGTTCGCAGCGTATCAACGCTTATGTTTAGACAACTAATGTGCACCCTAGGACTGCCTGTGTTCGAGAGCCAATCTGCACTACGGGACTCGCTACAGCGTCTCTCTGCAGGTGTAAGACCAGCAAGCGTCCGTTAGCATCCTCAATCTCGTGCGATAAAATCCACCATTCATAAGATTGGCTTCAAAGTGTTGTCAGTATCAGAGCAGCAAAATTTAGAATTGAAGCCGTTTGCTTCCGCGACATACGATGGGCTGTTACACGGAGACATGAAGCGTGATCTCATTTGATACCCATGCCGATTGTATTGCCATTTAACCCTATTGCGCATGCAATTCGAGACGCAAATCACAGGTGAGATGAACAACTGCTTAGTCAGTAATTAGTATACCAGTGCCGTGAATGAGACCTTGTCGCAACTCGATAGAACTTGTGTTCTGGGTTGGGCAACCAGGTAGTAACTTGTCCTCTCATGAAGCCACAGACCCCTATGTGTTGCGTTTTCTTTCACGGCATCTGTACCTTCCCTTGAGCTTCATAGCTTTTGATGGCTCCATGTGTATTCGTAGACTATATATATACAGTGGATTCCGGTTAATCGGACCACATCGGGACCAGACCATTTTGGTCCTATTCAGCGGCTGGTCCGATTAACCGAATTTACCCGATGTAACAAGATGGGACGTGCTATACATAACATAGGAAACTACTATTATGACCTTTATTGGCGGCATATATTTATAGCAAACACACAAAAAGGAACTGCTTTGATAACGAACTTTGTTCACTGAAAAAGAAATTTACAAACAAATTCTACGTAACGACCTACAAGATATTCAGCATGCAAAGTACAGTTTTATACAAAGGGATTACCGATTCCCATTCAGCGCTTGAAGACTGTATCCAGTGTGGTTTGACGCATTATTTTAACAGACTGCATTCGCACAAAATCACCACAAACATGTAACGCAGTAATAGGACTACCTTCATTTCCTTCCTGCATGAAATAGTGGTGCAATGTTTCAATGCATTTCCTTGCATCCTGTTTTGTGACTGGCATCAACACGTTAGGGTTCTCTTCATCACTTCCATGGTCTTCTGTTGCTGTCGTGTGTTTCGCTGCTATTCGAGCAACAACGGCAGCATCGCATTCTTCATTTCCATTATAGAGTTGAAGTTCGTTGTCGATCGACAAAAATTCTTCGTAATTTTCAACTTATTTCTGCTCCACATTCTTGCCGTCATTTTCATTTACAATCACCATATCCACATCCATCTCCGAGACAATATGCTTAAAGCCACAGTGAGAAAAAACAGTTCCGAATTGTCGCACTGCTCATTTTTCGCCAACATTCGGCCACGAATGTAACGGCTTGCAAAATGTTGACCTTTGCACTGATTTCTCCGGCCGTCGAGGATGAGGTCAGCAAGCCTTCCTCAATTGATTCAAGGATGTATTTCACCAACCTTGAACGATAAAAGGTCCTCAAATTTTTTATGATGCCCATGTCCATTGTCTGTATCAAAGATGTGGTCTTGGGAGGCAGAAATTCCATCTGGATATTCTTCAAGAAATCCAAATTTCAATGCGCTGCACAATTGTCGAGAAGTAATAACACTTTTCTCGACTGCCGTTGTAGCTCTGTGTCCCAATCCTTCACCCATTCTTTAAAAAGTGTAGAGCTCATCCATGCATTTCTGTTCGCACGATACACAACTGGTAAACTGTCCATTCTGACTCCCTTAAAGCAGCGAGGCTTGGCACATTTTCCTATAACCAGCAACTTCCCCTTGTCTGTTCCGGACATGTTTGAGCAGCACAAGACAGTTACGCGGTCCATTGCTTTTTTGTAGCCAGGGAGAGTAACATGTTTGTAACTTAAGGAGCCGTCCGGTGTAGCCCTATAGTACAACCCGGTTTCATCAGCATTATAGATGTCATCTGCTGGAAATTTTTCAAGAAGCTCTGGTAGTTTCGTTGATTTCCATTCTTCAGCTCGAGCGCTATTAGCACTTTCTTTCTCACCATGTGCTTTCTTAAATTTTACATCATGTCTAGATTTCCATCGAGACAACCAGCCGTCCGTAGCTATAAAATCTTCGTGGCCCAGCATTTTAGAGAGTTCTTCTGCTTTGTATTTTAACATTGGGCCACTTGCTCGCACGGCTCGTCCAGTAACAAAGGCAAACCAATCATTAAGGGCCTCATCGACGTCTGGATCCTTGCCTTCACTCTTCCGTTTTTGGGAAGTACCTCGTCGTCCTTCACACCGTGCCCATTCTTCTCGCAGATCTTTCTCTTCTTTTATCAGGCGCGATATTGTAGATTTTGCCAAGCAGGTAATTTCCACCAATCGACGCTGACTAGTGGTTGGTCCCTGTTCCTTGATCTGATCTAGGAAACGAATCTTCTCAGCTAACGTCAAGTCCCGTCGTGGCATTTTCTTAACATGCAACATGACACGCACAGTTCACTGAGGTGAACTCCAGTCTGTCTCCCAGGTATTTCTATGGTTGACCTAGCCACCTGCTGTCCTATGATTTGCCGGACCTGTGTGTCCGCGATCACTTGCGGTGCTCGAGCGTAGGCCCGCAATGCGGGCTCAGGGCATTCGGCTCAATGGACGTGCGGTACATCGATCGAGCGGTTAACGATATGTGAACAAGCATGTATGTCTTCGCTCCGCCTACAAGTGTTGGAAACTACAGTCAGTTTCGGGCGGTTCTGAAGCCAATTAGATAGATGTGCCTCAAGGTTGCCACAGTTCAGTTTATCCAAAGGCCAACTCGGATTACCGTAACTGAATGATACGCTTTCTTGCCCGACATATGAACTGTGGGTTTAGTCCAGAAATCCAGGCCCATAACTTGATTTTAACACCTCTGTTACCTGCCACCTTCTATCGTCTGGTCCGATTAAGCGGAATTCCGGTCCTAATAAGCGGCTAAAATTAGGCTAGCGTAATAGGATTCGTTTCGGTTCTTCAGAATTTGGCCCGAATAAGCGGCTGGTCCTATTAACCGGTGGTCCTATTAACCGGAATCGACTGTATATATATATATATATATATATATATATATATATATATATATATATATATATATATATATATACAGTCGATTCCGTAAAGTACACCGTAATAGGACCAGCCGCTTATTCGGGCCAAATTCTGAAGAACCGAAACGAATCCTATTACGCTAGCCTAATTTTAGCCGCTTATTAGGACCGGAATTCCGCTTAATCGGACCAGACGATAGAAGGTGGCAGGTAACAGAGGTGTTAAAATCAAGTTATGGGCCTGGATTTCTGGACTAAACCCACAGTTCATATGTCGGGCAAGAAAGCGTATCATTCAGTTACGGTAATCCGAGTTGGCCTTTGGATAAACTGAACTGTGGCAACCTTGAGGCACATCTATCTAATTGGCTTCAGAACCGCCCGAAACTGACTGTAGTTTCCAACACTTGTAGGCGGAGCGAAGACATACATGCTTGTTCACATATCGTTAACCGCTCGATCGATGTACCGCACGTCCATTGAGCCGAATGCCCTGAGCCCGCATTGCGGGCCTACGCTCGAGCACCGCAAGTGATCGCGGACACACAGGTCCGGCAAATCATAGGACAGCAGGTGGCTAGGTCAACCATAGAAATACCTGGGAGACAGACTGGAGTTCACCTCAGTGAACTGTGCGTGTCATGTTGCATGTTAAGAAAATGCCACGACGGGACTTGACGTTAGCTGAGAAGATTCGTTTCCTAGATCAGATCAAGGAACAGGGACCAACCACTAGTCAGCGTCGATTGGTGGAAATTACCTGCTTGGCAAAATCTACAATATCGCGCCTGATAAAAGAAGAGAAAGATCTGCGAGAAGAATGGGCACGGTGTGAAGGACGACGAGGTACTTCCCAAAAACGGAAGAGTGAAGGCAAGGATCCAGACGTCGATGAGGCCCTTAATGATTGGTTTGCCTTTGTTACTGGACGAGCCGTGCGAGCAAGTGGCCCAATGTTAAAATACAAAGCAGAAGAACTCTCTAAAATGCTGGGCCACGAAGATTTTATAGCTACGGACGGCTGGTTGTCTCGATGGAAATCTAGACATGATGTAAAATTTAAGAAAGCACATGGTGAGAAAGAAAGTGCTAATAGCGCTCGAGCTGAAGAATGGAAATCAACGAAACTACCAGAGCTTCTTGAAAAATTTCCAGCAGATGACATCTATAATGCTGATGAAACCGGGTTGTACTATAGGGCTACACCGGACGGCTCCTTAAGTTACAAACATGTTACTCTCCCTGGCTACAAAAAAGCAATGGACCGCGTAACTGTCTTGTGCTGCTCAAACATGTCCGGAACAGACAAGGGGAAGTTGCTGGTTATAGGAAAATGTGCCAAGCCTCGCTGCTTTAAGGGAGTCAGAATGGACAGTTTACCAGTTGTGTATCGTGCGAACAGAAATGCATGGATGAGCTCTACACTTTTTAAAGAATGGGTGAAGGATTGGGACACAGAGCTACAACGGCAGTCGAGAAAAGTGTTATTACTTCTCGACAATTGTGCAGCGCATTGAAATTTGGATTTCTTGAAGAATATCCAGATGGAATTTCTGCCTCCCAAGACCACATCTTTGATACAGACAATGGACATGGGCATCATAAAAAATTTGAGGACCTTTTATCGTTCAAGGTTGGTGAATTACATCCTTGAATCAATTGAGGAAGGCTTGCTGACCTCATCCTCGACGGCCGGAGAAATCAGTGCAAAGGTCAACATTTTGCAAGCCGTTACATTCGTGGCCGAATGTTGGCGAAAAATGAGCAGTGCGACAATTCGGAACTGTTTTTCTCACTGTGGCTTTAAGCATATTGTCTCGGAGATGGATGTGGATATGGTGATTGTAAATGAAAATGACGGCAAGAATGTGGAGCAGAAATAAGTTGAAAATTACGAAGAATTTTTGTCGATCGACAACGAACTTCAACTCTATAATGGAAATGAAGAATGCGATGCTGCCGTTGTTGCTCGAATAGCAGCGAAACACACGACAGCAACAGAAGACCATGGAAGTGATGAAGAGAACCCTAACGTGTTGATGCCAGTCACAAAACAGGATGCAAGGAAATGCATTGAAACATTGCACCACTATTTCATGCAGGAAGGAAATGAAGGTAGTCCTATTACTGCGTTACATGTTTGTGGTGATTTTGTGCGAATGCAGTCTGTTAAAATAATGCGTCAAACCACACTGGATACAGTCTTCAAGCGCTGAATGGGAATCGGTAATCCCTTTGTATAAAACTGTACTTTGCATGCTGAATATCTTGTAGGTCGTTACGTAGAATTTGTTTGTAAATTTCTTTTTCAGTGAACAAAGTTCGTTATCAAAGCAGTTCTTTTTTGTGTGTTTGCTATAAATATATGCCGCCAATAAAGGTCATAATAGTAGTTTCCTATGTTATGTATAGCACGTCCCATCTTGTTACATCGGGTAAATTCGGTTAATCGGACCAGCCGCTTAATAGGACCAAAATGGTCTGGTCCCGATGTGGTCCGATTAACCGGAATCCACTGTATATATATAGTCTACGAATACACATGGAGCCATCAAAAACTATGAAGCTCAAGAGAAGGTACAGATGTCGTGAAACGCAACACATAGGGGTCTGTGGCTTCATCAGAGGACAAGTTACTACCTGGTTGCCCAACCCAGAACACAAGTTCCATCGAGTTGCAACAAGGACTCATTCACGGCACTGGTATACTAATTACTGACTAAGCAGTGATAGGAATGCCTCACTAAATAGTTGTCAGTTCATCTCACCTGTGATTTGCGTCTCGAATTGCATGCGCAATAGGGTTAAATGGCAATACAATCGGCATGGGTATCAAATGAGATCACGCTTCATGTCTCCGTGTAACAGCCCATCGTATGTCGCGGAAGCAAACGGCTTCAATTCTAAATTTTGCTGCTCTGATACTGACAACACTTTGAAGCCAATCTTATGAATGGTGGATTATATCGCACGACATTGAGGATGCTAACGGACGCTTGCTGGTCCTACACCTGCAGAGAGACGCTGTAGCGAGTCCCGTAGTGCAGATTGGCTCTCGAACACAGGCAGTCCTAGGGTGCACATTAGTTGTCTAAACATAAGCGTTGATACGCTGCGAACATAGAGACAGCTGCTATGTCTTTCCGTTTGACTGTAAGCGTCAATACAAAACAGCACACTTGTTGTGTTGGAGTGTTGCCACAAGGTGGGGGGGGGATCGATGCGACGCCGCCTGATAGATGTTTGACAAAAGCAGAGCAGCAACGGCAGTAGTGGAGATGAGCACATAAGTGCTAGATAGACATGAAAATGGGCATCGCCTTCACACAGCACCACGGTGTGTTGGCACTACATTTGACATAAGGCTGATCGGAGGTTAGCAACGACAGCGAATGAAGCAAGCGAACTTGTGGTTCCAGAGTAGTTGATGTAAGTACTATCGCAATGTCACAAGTACATATGAGCGTGAGTTGTTAAAACGGATAAAAATATTTTAGCATCCGATTAAAAAGCCTATTTAAAGTAGACTTGCGGATAACCGAAATGCGGTTTATAGTTTGTGGCTATTTTGCCCGGATGACATAGGCAATAACCGAGCAGATAAGCCAGGTTCACTACATGTATGAAGTGGTTTTGATCATTCCTGTGGTTATATAGTTTTGGTTTACTCACCTAGTAGTCAAGGTTCAGGTCCATAGCACAAAGATCGATAGAGCTGACAAATCCATACGGTTTTGACTGCGTGTTAGAACATATTGAGTGGCTGTATCCTCAGGTTCATCCAAATATTAATGAAAAGTCCGAAGTTCAAACCTAGCGAGCTGATCGTAGTATGGATCGTAGTCTGCGGGGTCGAACCAGAAAAGTGTGTGCTATACTCCGGTGTCCATTTTAATATAAAACCAAATGTAGGTAGTCCAGGTTGTTAGTTTGTTAGGTGAACTGTTCTCTGAGCTTGGCAACATTGCTGCAAACGTTTCGACACCAGTCAAGGTGACATCAGCAGTGTGTTGATTTGAACCTTTTCCTGTGCGTATTACAAAGCGAAAGTTGGATAGCGCGCATGTTTTACATTGAAATATATCCCGTTTGGAATCATGATTAGATGTGAGGTAAACCACGAATGTCACGATCAAACTTGAAGTGGGTGCGCCATGGCGCGAACTGCTGTCAGCTAGTGCCCCCTAACCAGTTTTACAATTAATGAGATTGTTCGGATGGAATCCCATCTTCATAGCTGCGGACCCAGTACCCTGACTGCTGAGCCGAATGAACAGCGTTCCTACCGCTCGTATTTAATGACCAACGGGAATAGATCAGACGACTAACGTCGGTTAACGAACTCGGGCTGACCTGGAAGCGAGCCAAATGGATTCAGCGAGGTGCCCAGTGTGTAGGCAGCCGATGACGCCTCTGGATGGGCGATGAATCATCGCGCGTGCGCCAGCAAAGCAGGGGTCCGAATCCCGCAGTCGATGTAACCACGCAGTGCGAATAAAACGGGCCCACCACTCGGTCCTCTCGACGTCCGCGTAAAATACTACAGGGACAAAAAAATTAGATGGATTTTGCAATGATCAGAATCCCAAACAGATGGAGCAGTAAAAAGGTTTACAATGCAACGAGTATTTGTGTGAACAGACACAGCAAAGGATATATCTATGAAGTAGCGGTAATACAAGCAAATTGGTGATGCTACTTAACCGTACCATCAGAAACTCCAGATGAAGAGAAGAAGCGATGTACCACAATCGAAATACGGGTCTGAGAGTTATCTGTATAAAGTGCCGGCAAAAGATGCATCCTAGGAAATAATTCAAACAGAAAGGTTTAGCACGGATATCTCAAAGAGGTGACCAACACACAAACGTCTTTCTTAGTAAGCCACAGAAAATGAACTTCCGCCGACCTCTCGAATGTCAGTGAAAAGATTTAAAAGTGGTTAAAACCAAAATAAACACCAGCACTCAATACCCCAGATTCGTGGTTGATTTTCTTCTTGCTGCCCTACATTCATCAGGCCTCCTTCACGGGTGACTCCGGCCCAAGCGAAGCTGTTAGACGAGTGCGGCACTTAGCTGATGTCAATATAAATCACGGGCACGTCATCTGGCCTTGTGCGAATCTATCTACTTTTATCCAGGCTAGTACATATCAAAGCAAGCAATTCGATACAGATTAGAAAAAACAGATACTTTCTAGGGAAGCCGAAGAGTACATTCCTCAATGTCCCAAGTGAGTAAGGACGAATGGGGAATATAATGGGTGTCCGAGTGCGTGTGCTCAGCAATTTCAGCCTACTCCAGAAGATGTGCGAACGGAGCGCGGACTACCCAATTACTAGTGCCAATGTGAGGGCACTGCGCTGAATAAGAGAGCTGCACCTCTCCCTCCCTCAGCTTACGACAGCGTGTACCATAACGCCAGCGCCAGCTTCGCAAACGTTAGTTATGTGGACCTTGGCTGCAGGATGAGACAATGCTTGCGCTGCTTCTTGGTCGATGAATAGTGACTGATTCGCGTGTCGCATATGAGAAGTGTAGTGTACTAACGGGGGAAGGGTTAAATGACTAGTGCCAGGGACCACGCTGATTGGCAGAACAGTGGAACGAAACATATGGCATGGGAGAGATGGAGAATATCTTGAGAGATTCAAGATTGACTACAGGTGGGAAGAGAGGGAAACCGATATACTACAGTGAAAAGGCCGAAGCAGATAGTTGGCATGCCTGAGTAGGGGAAAGAAGAGAAATGATCAAATAAACTAAAGTAGATTATGAAATGAAACGTGCTTACCGCTTGATAGGGATGGACTAGTTGCCATTCTGTGCTCGTCGTGGCGGGAAAGTTGGAGCAAAGATGAGATGTATGGATCAAGATTGTTCAGTTCGTGCCATTCGCTGTGGGTCAGTTTCTATGAGAGTAAAAAGTAAGCACAGCAGGGAGAATAATACCTGGGAACGGCGCGAAACTTAGATGCGAGCAACAACCATCTCGGATCCATACAAGTAGCAGCGGTCTTTATTCACATGTATCACCGCGTGTCGATAAACTTTTGAAATCTTAACCGTTTGTCTATAGAACAAGCGATACGAAAACTGCCCTTATCCAGGTTAATAAAGTTGGATGCATCGTGGAGCGATTGCTTGTATACCACCGACTCATTAATTCGTACTAGGTGATTGTCCTAGGAACTACTCCCAGCACAGTAGCTAGAAATCGGACAGATTTGGGCTGAAACTCGGGCGACATTCATTACTGTAAGACGGGATCTTAGACATATCCCGATGCATTGTGGTCAAGCTTTCGAGTAAGATCGTAACCGTCCTTCCGCTTATGGCTGGTAGTACCCCGTCCCCCAGCGTCGGCAGTTCGAAGAGGAGCTTGCAACCTCAGCAAAGACGGCCCCCAAGAAAATTTTTGCTTATCTGAAATGGCGCCTGAGGACCGCAAGTGACGTAGCTGTGTTAGAGGGCACTGACGCACAGTCTCTGACCTCCAGCATTGTAGGTGCGTCCGCACCGGCGGAGCACTTAGCTTCCGTATTTACTAGTGGGCATGTGCCTATGCCGCGTTTGATGTGTGCAGCCCCTACTGAACTCGAGGGCCAGGATTGCGGTGTAGAAAATGTCCGCAGTCTACTCGCCAGTCTTTAACGGCACGAAACTTGCGGGATCCAATGGAATTCACTCGCTAACTTTGAAGTCCTTATCGGCCATCATGTCGCTTGCCGTGACAGATCTGTTCAACCGATCGCTATCCGGGGGCGCATTGTTGAGTGACTGGAAACGCACTGTAGTGAAGCCGATACCAAAAGGCGGTGACCCATACAGAGGATACTTACTAGCCGATTTGTCTCACCTCTGTTTTGGCGAAGGTGCTCGAGAAGATTGTGAAAAAGGATCTTCTCCAGCTGCTGGAGTCGAAAGATCTCCTAACGCCGGCACAGCACGGCTTCATGAAGGACCGCTCGTGCATCACCAACCTGCTGTTGACGCGGCAGGAATGGTTGCAAGCGTTGGACCAGGGGAATTCAGTGGATGTTATCTACATTGATTTCAGTAAAGCTTTCGAAAAAGTGAACCATGAGGTCCTGCTCCACAAGCTGAGGATGTGTGGTGTTGATGGCGCACTGCACCAGTGGACCAGGGACTTTCTTATGGGAAGAAGATGGTGGGTACAGGTGGATGATTATCTAACGGACTGGTACCCCTCCACTAGCGGTGTACCCCAAGGGCACATTTTATTCCCGGTACACATCAAGGAAGTGCCTCAACTTCTTCGGTCATCTTTTGCACTGTTTGTAGACAACCTGAATACTTGGAGAGTTACTGACTCTCCGACTACTGTGACGTCCCTCAGCAGGACCTCGACCGAGTATCTTGGTGGTCTGCAGAAGTTGACCTACCGGTCAACCCGGCCAAGTCCTTGTTTATGAGGCTGGAGAAAGGTAGTAGTGGGCGTGTATACACTCTGGCCGGCCACCCGTTGCATCCCACCAGCTCCGTAAAGGATCTAGGCGTAGTTTCACGCTGTGATCTGAAGTCTGTCGACAACACGAACAGACTGTATGAAAACGGACTACACCTACTTTGGGCACTTGGACGCAGCTTCTGCACTTGGTCTGAAGAGATTGCCATCCGTCTGTTCTCTTCCATGATAAGGCCAATGCTTGAGTACGGCTCGTCTGTCTATTATCCTATCACAATAAGTGAGGTGCAGAGATTAGAACGAGTCCAGCATGTAGCTAATCCGACTCATCCTCAGTGTACGGAGTGTCGTACGAGGACAGATGTAGGAGACTAGGGCTTTATACTGTCATATCCTCGATTTCGAGTTGATCTCATTAGGACGCACCGGATACTGCATCTGGGCCACTTCCCTATGTTGAGTCCGCTGCGACACGTTCGCGCACCAAGCAGCACACGCGGACACCGGTACAAACTAGAGGTACGGGATTTAAAGCGCATCGCTCACCCTCTATGCGTCGAGTGGCGAAATATTGAAACAAGTTGCCGGGAACGCTAGTCGAGACGAAATCGGTGCCGGAATTCAAGAGATTTCTTGACGCCCACTTTGCGGACTACAGGTGTATGAGGAGCGTATCGCACCCGGATAAGATGTAGTGCAACTGCAATATGCTGCCACCGTGCAGGAATCAGCGACGTGCTTCCGTGCATGTGCTCGATCCACCTACAATGGAGCAACACAGATTTTTATCTTCTCGCTCTCCTTCTTCTGGTTATGTCGTGCTGCGTAGATAAGCGAAAACACTACTGTGGAAGCCTTGAGTTTTCCTTTTCCACCTGTTTCTGTTACTCCCCTCCCTATTTCGATTTAAAATATTCCTCCTGCAATCTGAATTTAACTGACGGCAATTGCAGCACCATTGAACATCTGCTACCTCTACAGCTATGGTCGCAAAGTACCCACTGGACTCTTATCATTAACAGCTCCTATCAAACCACACTGCTGTGTCTCTCTGGTGGTGTTCAGGGTTCGTACTCTGATGTCAACGGGCAACACGTGCAATATATTTACTGCTGGCGTCCTTCTTTTAGGACACTTTCTAGTGTGATTTATAGCATTGACTTATTCTATTACTCATAATTTCTTCCGTTACAATTTAGATAACACACATCCTCAGTATTTTGACATTATTTTAGCCGGTCAAGTACTTTAAAGGTTTTTCTTGTATAAATAAATAAATAAATGAGTATTTTACCCGACAGGCGGGATATGTTCCCTTTTGTGGTACGATCGTTTGTACAGCGAGTTTTGTCAACATTTTATTTGTGAACTTGCATCCAAAATGGAACAGTAATGCAATGTGTTGTGGAACGTGTAATAAATAAAATCATTGGTGAGTTAGTTTTTTCGTAGATTTTTTCTGGCCGGATTCCATAAGAACACTCAAAGTCAAAAAGTTTGATCACATTTAGCATGAAAAAAGAAGAAATGTGATGTAAACATGAGCAGACTCTCGTTGGTCCTTAATTGCAGCGGTAATTTGTTCCACAAATGGGCGTGCCACAGCCAGAAAAACTTCAGGCATATCTATTGAGTGGTTCTCTGTAAAAGTAGTCGACACTACCCATTACGAGGGGGAAGGGGGGTTGAAAAAGCCGAAACCGCTACAGTATCTAACTTTAAGTCACGAACGGTATACGCAGTTTGGAGTAGGGTTCCAGTGACTGATGGACCCTTCCGGTATACAGCATCTGTGTTTTAACTGTCGAAGCCCTATAGACATGCTTTCGCTCCATCTGTCTTTGCGTATATTTGTTATGCATAGTACCAGATAGTGTTGGATATGAGTACACTAGTTTGATGTCGTTCCAAAATAAAAATGAGCGCCCGTGTCTAATGTAGTCACATTCATCGTTTATGTAAATGAGGAAATGCAGTGGACCCAATACACTCCTCTGAACGACACCACTAGTGACATTTCCGGAAGCAGGACAATGTTGACCTGTCCGTACTCTGTGTTCGGTCGTTTAGATATGAGTCGAACTAGCTCAACAGAGGATTGCTGATCCCATAAGAGTGAGGTACGGCCAAGAATGGTTTATGCGGTACACAGTCAAACGCTTTTTGCAAATCAAATAGGATGGTTATCGTGACCATGTCACAAACAATTGTTACTGTAACATGATCAAGTAATTGTATTTGGTGTGGGACAAAGTAACGTTTTGTAGTGACCCCGTGTCATGAACTGCGGAGTAGGTTTTGTCTTGTCAGAAATTGAGTTGTCCGATTCTCGAAAAAATTTTCCAACACCTTAGAGACATCGGAAGAATGATTTATCGTTCACAATTATGGAAATTTTCCATTGATGCGGGAAGTAGTCAGTTTTTAGTGGCAGTTTACAAATGTTTGACATAAGAAGTACGTTTTTGTCACCTGATCTTATAGCTGCAGTGGGAATACTATCAGATCCCGGCTGGAATGTCAGTTTGATGGAGGTAATGGTAATCAGTATGTTCTTTAGACTCAAAGGAATAATACAGAGTACCTCATCCGTTTTTCTTGAAATTAGAGGAGAAGATGCAGATGATGTAGTATTGAACAAGGCGGCAAAGTAGGGATTCAACGATTAGCATATTTGGAATATATCGTCCCTTGTCATACCGTCATTCAAAATCAGGCTTTGAATTTCCTTGTGTCGTTTCGAATCCCTTCTTCTGAGTAACTGTATCAGGGTAAAAGCTTTCTCTGAATTCCTGATGACTGGGGTTTCCTCGGCGATTCTAGACTGGTGTGTTTGGTGTTCGAGTTTTATGTTTTGTGTATCTGAATTAATGTGGCGATGTCTGTTTTCGCAGTGCAGTGATTTCAAGTTGTCTCTTAGCTTTGAAGCGGTCTGCGGATATGGCCGAATCTGCTGTGGAAAAGAATCGGTCCCGCAATGGTTATATGATTACGAAGTAGCCCTTCAAACTGCTGATGCACTGCTGTTGTGGTTGGTGATGATGTCAATGCATGTATAGCTTTTATTTCATACGTGAAGCTGTGGGTATTGACGAAATTTCCGTCCGTCTGATGTGGCCACTTCAGCTACTAGCTTGACAGACTACTCATCGTCGGCGGTGGCAGTGGTGGTAGGGCGGAGCGAAGTAGTATAGTTAATAAGCCTGATACAACTAGGTGTATGGTTGGATTACATGCACACAATAGTCTTGAGCTCACGGAAAGTGAATGCGCGAAAAAATTACACAAACGCAATTTGATCTCCCATGGTTGAGTGCTGCTGGCTCCAAATAAGTCAACACTCATACTCCCGATCTCCACACCCCTACTCCCATCCACTTTGTGATTAGAGCCATGGAGTTAAGCACTGGAAAAGGATATATACGAAGGATACTGATACGAACAAAGGTAACCTAAGCAAAACACCTCGTTTCTGGTGCGCTATCCCTTTCAATCTCCCACTCCTTTCAAGTATCAGCGCTTAATGTTAACCAGTAAAGAACCACTCCCATGTCCATTCGTAGCTTTAACAAATAGGCCAGGTCATCTTGAGAAATTGGTTGAAATTCCACACAGCATTTACACACTGAGTTGAGTCGACTATTGTGACTTTCGACTACCTCGGAGTTGATGTGTGCTGTGCACCCGATATGCGCCTGTCCGACACCAGTAGTTGCAGCACGAATTATTCTGCGAAATCTATAGATTCTAAACCTCCGATAATGCTGATTCAACGACTCACAGAGCTTAGGCATCGAAGCAGCGCAAATTAGGTGTCGTTATCAAAAACAGCAACACATAAGTCGTTTCAACGGATGCTTCAGTGGCGTACAGTCACAGTGACCTGGGGAATGAGGAGCAGTTAAAAAGGAAGAAGGAGGCCTAGTGTGAACCTCAAATAGTCTACGTAAACAAACACGGGTAATGCGCCTACACCTAAGCAAGAACACCCGATCAAAAACACATGGATATAGCGGGAAGATAATGCGACATCAGCAAGACAGCCTCCCGCAACTTTCACTATCTAGCGTCATAAACAACGATTATCTCGAAGATAATTATCAGACAAAGTCGAAACAGACTATCCGACTAGAAGTAGACAAATACGCGCCAATGGTACCCAGAACCAGTCATTTCCTGTAGCGCGTCGAGTCAAGAAGGTATCAGTAGTTCGCCGACCCACTGTACAGGTCAAGTGCGGGTCGGGCGTACCGCTGATCCGAACCGTTAACTTACGGAGTACAAAACGAGCGCATAATCTGCTCGTTCACCGGTCTGGAGTCAAGCACAGGGTAGGTCAAGTGGATTCCAGTCTTGAGGGTGAAGCAGAACAAAAGCATCCAGTTTAGCTGGAAGGAACTTCATCTCCCGTTGACAAGTCTAATTTGCCCATCTCGGGCCTAGCGATATTCTACATACGGCAAACAACCCAAGACATTTCTTTGCAAGCTCTGACCAAGCATACGTCATCATCATCATTCATACACGTTAGCTGACGGTGAGAAACACGCCTCAGCTAATGTGCTGCAATACAAAGAGACTAAAAGTTACACTAAAAAAGATTCCAAGCAAATAATATGGTGGTAAATGTAATATTATACGTTTTGAATTGGATCGGGATTGGAGGGAAAACCTATAGGAGAGGGGATGGACAAAGAAACTCACAACACAAACACCACTGGGGCCGGCTCCTAGCCATATCAGCAAGTGTGTCCAACCAAACGTGTCAATCATCAGTCAGGCAGTCGGGATGCACCAACCGACGCCAACTTCGAAGTGAGGGTTTTCATTTCTTTCGACCAAATCATCGCTTGGATTCCACTCCTCCTCTTCCAACCCGGACCCCGGCACGCAAACAATGCACGTCGCGGGAGTCGGTGTGCTGGCATACGCAACACGTGGCCAGGCCATCGGATCTTGTTGCGTGCTATAATGGTGCTGAGCGGTTCACTCGCTCTTCCTGCACCAAGTACGCGACGCCGAACACGCTCATTGCTCACGCGGTGCTCCCACCAGACATGAGCTAAGCTGCGAAGGCAGCGAAGATCGAAGGTAACAAGCCCCATTATGTCTGTTGACTTGATGGGCCAAGTTTCACAACCGTATAGGAGGGTTGTACGGGCGGCTACATTATAAACTCTGCCCTTCAGGGCGAGTGATGTCGCATCTGCGCCACAGGTGGCGATTGGCAAAAGCAACTCGTTTTTGCTATAAGGCTCGTAATCTCACATTCGATCCCACGGGCGCTAATATAGCTGACAAGGTAATTCAATTCCTGAACAACTTCTAGCTGATCACCACCAAGTATCAGCGCACGGGTGGGTTCCTGCCAATCTTGGAGAATAACTTTGCATTTCGATGGAGCAAAGCATAGCCCAAAACGACATACGTAGCACGCGCATAAACCAAAGCAACTTATACAAATTTATTTGAACACGTAAATTATGCCCATTGATATTAAATTAGAAGGGTTACGAAGAAATTTCTTTTCGACAATTCTCGGCAGGCAAATGTAATCATGATCATTGAGATAAAAGGCGATTGGTAGCGCACTGTCAGTGAAATTACATGTGGCGAGAGTGGAGAGCTCATCCACAGCTCGAAAAGCGCTTGGAGCGCTGGAATGAACTCTTTGAAAGAGAATTTAATCAGACAAAATTGTCAGATTTCTAACTGACCAATGATTGCTCTGCTCTCTGGGCTGTCCCTTTGGATCCACCCTCTCGCTCAGAAGCCGAATGTGAGATCGGACTGCTGAAACTGTACAAGACCGCAGGACCAGACAATCTTCATCCAGTCCTCTTCAAACTCGGGGAATTTGCTCTTGTTGATAAGTTACACGAGGTAGTAGCAAAATTGTGGGAGTAGAAAGCTGTCCCAACCGACTGGAGCCGCTCCGCTGTTGTCGCGTTCACTAGACACGACATAGGTGTGGAGTTGCTCTCAGGTGAACGACTTCTTGACTTGGAGTGCAATGACAATATTGGTCTTATCTGTGACAGCTCGCAAACGTATCAAGCTGGACTAAAGAGAGTAACACTGGCTGTCAGTCATTTCGGGCTGTTTTGCACCCTCTAAGTGCAGAACTTTCCTCTAACATTGGCAGGGATTGCCTTCTGCGCTGATCCATGAAGGTAATCAGCTAGAAGCCGTTCAAAAATTCAACAACATAGGAAGTTGTATCAGCGCCGGTGAAATCGAAGATGAGGTTACGGACCGCATAGCAAAAGCTCGATGCGCTTTTGCTAAGCTTCGCCACCTATGGAGCCGGCGCGACATCGCTCCCCTCTAGGTTAAAAAGCAGCCGTACGTCCGACCTAACTGTACGGGTGTGAAACCTGGCTAATTACATTCGATCATAGCGGCCTTCGCATTTTGGCTCGTATATAGTGAGAACACCGTGTGAGCAATGAGCGTGTGCGACAACTGTTTGTGGCACAGGAGTAGGTAGTGAACCGCGCAGCACCGCTGTTTTCCGAACCAGGCTCCGTTAGCTGAGCTAAGTGTTGCGCATGCCAGCACACCGACTCCTAGGACATGCGTTGTTTGCGCGTCGGGGTGTGGATGGAAAAAGAGGAAGAGAAGCTAAGCGATGACTTAATCAGGAGGAAGTAAGGCTCTTTGTTCGAAGCTGACTGCGGTTGGAGCCTCTCGGCTCCCTGAGTAGGGCCCGAAAGATTATGAACACGTTCGGCTGTTGACATGGCTAAGCGCTGACCTCAGTGGGGTTCGGGTTGCGAGTTGCTCCTTTCCTCCCCCTCCGACAAGGATCTCATTTCCTACGCTTACAAAAATGTTATTGTGGCACAATAGCCGGCTGCTAGCTCTCCGGAACGATGTCTATTCGTTACTTGTGGCTCGGTTGGCGTGCTTCTGTTGTGTTTTCTTCTCATGTATTGCGGCCCAATAGCTAAGATGTTTCCCATTTCTAGCTAAGGTGTATAATGTATAATGAATGTAGTGTGCTTTAAAGCAGTTTTTATACTGAGTATGATGTTCACTAGTTATCAGATGCTTCAAAATTGAGCTGTGGACCGTCTTGACAGTGCCGTGCCGCATTGAGACTGGACAATGTTCCGCTATCCGCCTCGAAAGACGCATGGTTGTGTGTCCGCTGTACAGTGCACCACATGCGTAGGTGATTTGATATAAAACGAATGACTCGGACTGGACCGGAATTGTTACTTTGAGGCGTTGTATGATTGGCGGTGCAGTTTCACTAAGGACTTGGACTCTAGCGGTTGGGCATGTTTGATTCACTGCGGTTGACAATTTCCTATTCAGCAGGTCAAAGAGCATATCCCTTTGAACGGAACTGAAAAACATTTTCCTTTTTCTAGCGATCGCTGCTGCTGCATGTGGGGCATGAACTATGCGGGGTGCCCATTTTCCCCTGTGTTTTAACGATGAAATCCTTTTCGGTTTCTAACGTTTCTGGGCTGCAGATTTTTGTGACACGGTAGTGCAGACAACGCACTAAGTCCCATTCGTACTTTATTGGTACAATACTGAGAAACTGCGTGTACTATCTTACCTAAGTTGATTTCCGATAAACCCTTCGTTCAAGGGAGTCAGCATATTTTCACCGTCGAGAAATCGCACCTTGTCGTTTTCCTTCGTCACTCAAGTAAATTTGAACGATGGATGGGCATGGTTGAACTGCTGCAACAGGTGATCACGAATAGTATGGGAATCACAAACAATGAATGTGTCGTCCATGTAACGCTTATATTAGGAAAGTGACGTGAATAGGGATTTCATTAATGTCTGCAAGTAGCGGTCCTAAAGGTGACCCATCGCAACGGCATCTGCTTGAAGATGATATTTTCCAGCAAACAAAAACTGCCAATTGAACGTGTAGCGTAAGATTAGCTCTTTTTCGCATTGAACTGGATATCGATGTTTTTCTCCTTTAGCTGCTTACAAATAAAACCGACAGTTTTAATCAATGGATCGTTTTCGAAGAAATTCTATGTAGAAGGATAGCATCCATCTGCACTCACGTTTAGGTCATTAAAACACTTCAGTGCGCTGAAACGATCACCGAAAGGACTCAGAAAGCGTTTGCTGGCCACTGCGGATGCTATCAGGATCAACAAGCTGGAAGCCGGATTATGCAATCACAAAACACTTATGCAATATATTCTTCTCCGATAGCAGCTAATTTTTGGCTCAACGATCTATGGATGTGTACAAAATTGGCCAGTGACCCCTGCGTACCACCAACTCGACACGGTATGACAACGCTACGCTAGCAATCACTTATCTCAAGGACAGTGGAAATCATATTTGCACTTAACTGATGAGAATTGTTGAAAAGAAATTTCTTCACAACCATCTTCTGATTAGGTAAGTTACTAATTGTTCTAAGGAAGCAGCCAGATTATCAGTGCCGAGCACACGCCTACGCGAATCACCGTAGTGGGTCCGCTTGTGCCATCTGACTCCAGCAATGCTCTGCAGGCAGACTGAAAGTACCAAGTCTCACGCGCATAGAGTAAGATTGTTCTCATTGTGGTTTTGTACACTAAACCTTTCGGACCATGATACACAGAGGTCGCAGATACAGGAACAAATTTCTAGCTTTTACAATACGTGAACTGACTTCAGCAGCCCCATCCCAGTTGTTGTTAAGTATGCTGCTATAGCTAAATTCGTCCAAGATCACATTTCTCATTATCAGTGATCAAGGAGTCAATAATTGTCCGGTGGTCCTGCAAAGAGGCTGGACCTTACCATGGGCGATGGTCTGCGTGCTTCAGAGATCCATTGAGCTATGCTGGGTGGCGCTTTTTTGCACATTCAGAGTCACTCATACCATATTGGTCAAAGATTAGAGGCCAGACACACTCAGCTTCCTGGTCCTCCAGGTTGGAGGTTGGAATGAGGGTGACACCTTATTCCTTAAAACGGACTCCTTGTAGCCAAGCACCAAACCCGCTGCCTTGCGGTAAGGTTTTGGAACCAAAGGCTTTGGTTGAGAACCCTAATTGTTCTCCAGTATAGACCTGGACAACCTGACAGAATCCTGCCCACGAAATACTATGAATCTTTTTCAAACAATTTCTTGATATTCTGGCCATCGCAGAGGATAATCCACGGTGCACTATCTGCTGCATCGAGCAGGGTGGACAGGGGTTTGGATGCTACTGCTCAAGTCTACCCATCTTCTTATTCTCCCACTTATGTCTTTTCACTCTCACCGTCCCGTTCCAACTTCACTTTTATCCCCCAGTTTTCAACCCCACAATTATTTGCCCTCTCCCAGATTGCTTTGATAGGTTTTTACCTTTTAGTTTCAACTCACATGTGAACGCGGAACGTCATTCTTGCCTTGTCAACAAGCCCATGTTCAAGCAAGCGGTCCATTCCAGTTCATCGGCTTCCATTTGGAGCCATCGATCCTCCTTCAGATTGGCATGCCTCAATGTTCGCACATTGCTTCAGATCGGTCAACAGGCAGCACTTGCCCGAACATTAGAGGCCTTCTCGATCGATATCTGCTGCTTATCGGAGACCGGCCTGCAAGAATCGAGCAGTGTGCTCACTTTGCGATCCGCTTCAAGCAACACTAGCAGCACTTTCTCGTTGCGCCTATCCGGTGACGATGCAATTTCGAGCACCGGTCAAGCCGGTGTTGGTATTGCCCTGAGTCCCCGGGCTGAAGCTGCTCTGGTTGATTGGATTCCAATCAGTAGCCGGATGTGTGCGGTCCGATTGGCTGGCTCGTTCAAAACTTCCAAGTCGCGTGGGACTAACAGGTGTCTATTCGTTATCGCTGCCCATGCACCGACAAACTGTAGCGATGACTCGGTAAAAGACGACTTCTACCGCCAACTGACTCAGCTCCTTCGCCACAGAAGAAGCTCGGACACTGTAGTGCTGGCTGGGGATCTGAACGCACAAGTTGGAAAATTATCCACAGATGAGCTGCATCTTGGCGGCCAACATGGTATAGGCTCCCGCAATGATAACGGTGAGCGGTTACTTCATTTGTGTGAGGATGCTCGCTTATTTCTTGCGAGCACTAATTTCCGACACAGCACCCGCCGGAGGGTGACTTGGCGCCCACCAGCCTCGAACCAGCTATGGATGCAAATCGATCACATTGCGATAAGTTACCGATGGAGAGGCTGCGTCCAGAACTGTCGCTCGATTTGGAGCACAGGTGTTGACACCGATCATACACTTGTATGTGCTGACCTGCGGATGCGCTTTGGCGGACGCCCGCGACGATGTTGTGAGCGCATTGACACCGGCAGACTGGTGAAGCCAGCTGTTCTGAATGCCTATCAAAGTACGCCGAAATGCGAGTTGAGTACGCGCTCACTGGATGCAGTTGAGGCTCAGTGGTCTCATATTCACCAGTCCTTACTAGCAGCAGGCGAATCCTCATGTGGTATGTCCAATCGCCAACATGGACATTGGGCCTCTTCGTGGTCTCTAGAATTTATCGATGCTCGCCGGCATGTTCCGTCTGGAAGCAAACACAATGAAACTTGCAAAGAGCTCCGGGCAAAACTCCGTGCTAGTCTAAAGAGAGACCGCTAATCCTGGTGGTCTCATCATGTTACAGAGATGAAAATGGCCGCTGCCCGGCTGATACGGGAAACGGGCAGCTAGAGAACTGGTGTTAGTGAAACTATACTTGACAAGAGTGGACAGCCTATCCACAATTTGTCAAAACGCCTGGAGCGTTGGACTGAGCACTTTGAAAGGTAATTTAATCAGGTCGAAATGCTTAGATTTCTCGCCGGCCACTGTAGCCCCGCTCCCTGGGCTGTCACTTTGGATCCACCCTCTCGCTCAGAAGTCGAACGTGTGATCGGACTGTTGAAGTTAAATAAAAGCGCGGGACCTGGTGATCTTCCTCCAGTCCTCTTCAAAATCGGGGGATCTGCTCATGTTCATGATTTACATGAATTACTAGTGAAATTGTGGGAGCAGGAGACTGTCCTAACCGACTGGAGCCGCTGCGTCATAGTCCTAATTTTCAAGGGAGGCTCACGATCGGATTGCGGCAACCATAGAGGAATCAGTTTGATCTCAATCGCCTCCAAATTGGTTGCTTCCCTCATTCTTCACACACTGACTTGCACGCGTGAAAGCCAGATTCGTGAAGAGCAAGCCAGGTTTTGCCGAAGTCGTGGCTGCATTGACCACATCTTCACTTTGCGTCAGTTGTAGGAGCACCGGCACATATACCGGCGGCCCACTGTTGTCGTGCTCCTCGACATCAAAGGTGCATTCGATTCGGTGTACAGACGTGCACTTTTGGACTGTCTACTCAAGAAAGGTGTACCTGAGAAATATGTAAATATTATCCCAGCACTGTACGCGCGTAGCTCGGGCAGAGTTAGAGCTTACGGCAAGCTGTCGTCGCCCTTTAATATCTTCAGTGGTGAGACAAGGATACCCGCTGTCACCTTTCCTCTTCAATTCCGCTATTGACGAAAGCATGGAAATCGCGTTCACAAAACACGACTTAGGTGTGGATTTGCACCCAGTAGAACGACTTTTCGAGTTGGAGTATGCTGACGATATTGCCCTAATCTGTGACAGCTCACAAACGTGTCAAGCGGCACTGGACAGATTAGCACTGGCTGTCACCTGTTTCGGGCTACACCTTGCACTCTCGAAGTGCAAAGCGTTCCTCCAAGATTGGCCTGCACGGCCTCCTACACCGACATTTAGTGAGGATCAGCAAGAAGTCGTTCAAAAATTCAAGTACCTGGGAAGTTGTATCAGCGCCCGTAGGATTGAAGATGAGATCAGGAACAGTATATCAAAAGCTCGAGGTGCTTTTGCTAACCTTCGCCAGTCATGGCGCCGGCGCGACATCACTCTCGCCCTGAAGGATAAAGTGTACAATGCAGCGGTACGTTCGACCCTAATATACGGTTGTGAAACTTGGCCACTTAAATCAGCGGATATAAAGAGGCTAGTTACGTTTGACCAACCGGTACCTTCGCAATTTAGCTCACATCTGGTGGGAACACCGTGTGAGCAACGAGCGTGTTCGACGCCTTGTTTACGGCACAGGAAAAGGAACTGAACGGCTTAGCACCGTTATTTCACGCACCAGGCTCCGATGGCTTGGCCTCGTATTACACATGCCGGCCCACTGACTCCCGCGACGTGCGTTGTTTGCGCGCCGGCGTGTGGATGGAAGAAGAGGAGGGGTGGCCACGCGATGACTTGGTCGAGAGGAATGAAGGCCCCCAATTCGGAGCTGGCCTCGGTTGGAGCGTCACGGCTCCCTGGTTGGGGTCCGAAAGACGATGAACACATCTGGCTGAATACACTTACTGGTAATGGCTAGGAGCCGACCTCAGTGGCGTGCGTGCTGTGATTTGCTTTGTCCCACCCAATTTCTCTTAGCCTCCCCCCTCCAACCACGATCTCCGTATGTAGCCTTATATAATCTTGAATAGTAAAATTTTTTGCTGCTTAGTAGCCTTTAGATAGCTTACCGGAACGATGCCCACCCGTTGCCGGTAGCTCAGCTGGCTTGCACCTGTTGCATTTTTCCCCGTTTTATGTATTGCGGCACAGTAGCTGAGGTGTTTCCCACCTCTAGCTAAC
The DNA here is from genome assembly GCA_944474145.2 of Dicrocoelium dendriticum. Classification (NCBI taxonomy): domain Eukaryota; kingdom Metazoa; phylum Platyhelminthes; class Trematoda; order Plagiorchiida; family Dicrocoeliidae; genus Dicrocoelium; species Dicrocoelium dendriticum. The sequence goes on from CALYDF020001751.1 coordinate 77,098, forward strand.
GTGTATAACGATGATGATGATGATGATGGTCCTGCAATACCACCTTGAATGTGCCAAGTGAACACCGAATGATGGGACCACTCTGAAGAGTTTATCCAAGGTTTAATGCGTTGCGTATCGACAGTAAGAAGATATGATTCACAAAATCAAGCTCTAACAATTGTCCACATCGTGAGATTCTGTAAGAGAACACTGAACAACCGAACCACGGTAACGTTGAACAAAAATGGAGGAGACAACTATGGCGAACGTCATTTACTGTTGGAGATAAATCTGGCAATTCATCGTACACCCTAACGATTTGTACGCGTACAGGGCATGAAGGATGTTCCTATACTTAATGTGAACAACCTATCGAACAAGTATGTCGATGATGGGGAGATCCATTGAGTAGAAAGCATTCTTGAAATCGAAGAACACGGTACTTGTGACACTGTTCTAGCACTTGCCGCAATAAGGCGTCAGACCGTTGTCCCTGAATTTGCACAGTCGGTGCGACCGCTTTTTCGAATAACACCGCTATGATCGGCGCATCTCATTTGGCGAGGATGGGCTCTTTCATATCTGCTGGAATAGATAAACCAGTGTTTTGCAGAGAATTGTACCATTATCCTTAAAAAGCATGGACTCAAGGCCCGAAAAAGATTGAGGTCTGTAACGGCGTTTCGGACCTAAGCCTCCGATAGAGCCTGTTACCTAACCTGTCATTGCTCAACTTGCAATACCGAAGCAGGAAACGACCAAAAAAGTGCTCCGCCTGATGAACCAGGCTGCTTCCCTATGGAGAATTGCTGCACTCATGTTGTCCTTGGTTGCACTACCGACTAATGACTTCCTAGAACCAGTGGTGAGGACCGGCTAAAAGTCTGCGGTAACCAGTCGTCACTCCGACATCCTCCCCTTTTGGTTTACCAGGCTTCCTTGTCAGTACGCAGGCTCCGCTTTAGCCCCAACCAGCTGTCGGATATCCTGCGATTGGCGCGACGATAACGAATAGTGCGGCGACCGACACTGGAGCTCGATAGCTATGGAGTAATCATGTGAAAACTTGTTATAAAGAGTACCTTGGTAGTTTTTTCTTGACTGAGGTTTAACTTCTTAGTTACAATTCGAGGGAAACGTTTGATGCACTTTCTGAGGCATGATCAGACTCCACACACGTGCTCCGAAAAGAGCGACGGTCCAAGATGGAACCGCGTTGTGAGGCCTAGCCGCAGATTGGCGCCCAATGTACCTGAAAGCATTGCTGCTAAGAAACAGCGCGTACTTGTTGCAGTTGCAACAAAGGTTGGCCGTTGCTCACCAGTTCGGAGTCAAGCCCAAACTTACAATCTGACTAAGCTTCTGAGAAGCTGCGATTACTTATCTGCGCATTCATATTAACTGCAATAAGAACAAGATGCAAATAATAAGACCGTTAAGCGGTTTTCTGTTAGTCACAAAAAGGTCGTTGACAGCTTATGGGCTGCCGTCGGTTAGCAATAACAAGAGATGCTTCGTTCTAGCCATGGTTTATGTTATCAGACGATCTGCACAATAACGGCTACTCACGGGAATCCAATCAACCAAAGACCACTCAGTCTTAAAGCTGAAAATTACGCCCACCCAGTTTGACCAGGGATGACCGCACCAGTGTCTGCGAATACCTGTAACCAATGGCGAGAGGACGAATCAGACCATCAATACCCATTGTGCACAAGGTGCGTGCGAGTACAGCCTGTCGATTTAATTGTCGTAGCGTGCGGCTGAACGCCGCCAGGGAAATGGGACAGCATGGCCTTATAAGAGGCTGTTGGCAATAAAGGGTCAGTGGGTGATGCGGAAAGATATCTGTAGCAGTCAGAACTGTGGTGTCACTGCTGTTTCTGTCCATTAGGGGAGGAAATGTAGAAGGAACGTTAGTAATGGGATTAGGAAGCGGAGTAACAGAAACAGGTGGAAAAGAAAGGAGGCGCCAGCAGTATTATATTTTTGCTTGTCCGCCCTGCTATATGCAGACGATAATGCGCTTTTTTAAAGATGCACAACGTCCGATGCAGGATGTGGTTGAAGTTTAATGAAATTGTCATGTTGTATGTAGGCTTAGATTCTGTCAGCCCTAGACAAAGGAACGATTAGGGCTCTTAACCAAAGCCTTGGCTCAAAAACCTGACTAGAAGGCAGCGGAGAGATGGCAACGTTTCGGTTTTCCATAAGTGGATACCATCCCATTTCCAATCCCCAGCCTGGGAGGGCCAAGAGACCGAGTTCGTTTAACTTCTAGCTTGATTACCACAATGGGTTTTATGGCAGCACCCACTATAGCTCAATAGGCCAAAGGGAGTACACAAACCGTCACATCACGTTGAAATCTGGTTTCTTTGTGATGGCACAGTAAATGTGCAGAAGCTGTTTATCAACGACAGATCGCACTGAACAGCCACTCAACCCAAAATAGACTAAGTTGAAATGGTAGTCGTCACAATGTAACAACGAATCGTCCCGAATGCAGAATGCAGCTAACGCAATCCCCACAAAATAGTATCGATGTTATTTATCCGATCAAATCTAGGAGTTCGAATAGCCCAAAAGTACTTGGTCTCAGTCAGTATGATAGAAACTTGAAACATAGAACAACTGAAAAGCCAGTTTCCATTTTGCAGTAGCGTGTTACTAGGAGTCTCATGATTAATCGGGAGATTTAGTAAGAGACAGAAGGCCAGAGCCGCTTGAAATACACGGGCATCGTTTCACCTAAATTGGCGCATGAATCCAAGAAAGGCTGTGGTAAGCATCATATTTGTTTGGCGGCATTCGGTTCCGGATTTGCCTGTCACTGCGACCTCCACGGGGACAGCCACAGGACGCCTGCGCATACAAGGACCATGGGTGGCTTGCGCTGCACCACCCACACGTCCCATATCCTGTGTAAACCCGAAAGAATAAGACCGGGAGGCATGTGGATGGGAGTCACGTTTCATCAACGGAACCGGTCCACATTCCTTCAAAGGCAAACACAAACACGCTGTACTTGAGGAATCAAGCGCACACAATGCGGTAGCTGAACTGCAGTCTGTTCTACAATGAGTGCATAGAACCACTCTTCGAGGCTAGCGCTGCCACAAGAATCGTGCACCCCGTCCCCTCCAGCAACGATCAACTGTCTCCTAGAGCCAGCATGGAGGAAGTGGTGGATATTAGACAGCTTGGCACATTGTCAACATGCACATCAAGCGCAGCCACACCGAAGATGTCAAGCAACATCAAATCAGTTGAAATGATGATATTGAATAAAAGAAATCGAATAAAGCATACGGATATGATGACATAATTTTTGGCCAAATTAGCATATGAAAGAAATGGGTTGTCAACATAACCGCGATAAACTCAAGATGGCAGGGAAAGAGATCAAAAAAGTCTGCGCAACAAACAGGAATAAAATTAAAGAGATTAACCAACTCGTTTAAGCGACGCGTGTAAGTAAATAGAAGATCAATCAGATAGACATAAAAAGCAAGCAACAAAGTATATATATATATATATATATATATATATATATATAACACGATCGATGTACAATTGGCAGAGATACAATTCATGGATAAATAATAATAAATAAATCGCCAGTTGTACGCCGTCATGGCGTTTCGCTGCCACGCAACAACCACCATTTGCGCGTGGGCAGGGTATACCGGGAGGAGGCCCACTCCTACAACATACGGGTAATAACGACAACATGTGGAAAACCTGGTTGTCATAAGAAAGGTTAGGTGTTGTGTGGGCGGACAGCTTCCTGTTTGCGCAGGCCGTGGAACAGGCTTGACTTAAGTGACTCTATCCTGAGCCTTCGGTTATAAGACCTGCTCCGCATGACAGGGGGAGGGGGGGCGATTCATGCAAGTTGCCGCATACGAAGACCTTTGAAAATCAGGTAGCGCATTCACCTTCTTGGTGTTCGGTGGCAGTCCACACAGCAAGGTTGTTCATCCGCCATCCGAAAGCATAATAAAACATGCTAACGAGCAAGTTGTAGATATAGCTAGTTGGATACTTCTTTTTACGTCTCGAGAATTAATGTTCCAAAGATTCCGCCGTTGTGCCATTTATGGTTGAATCGAGAATAGCGACACCACGAGATTCTATTTGCCTGACAATATTCGGCATCAACCGATACTTGCGAGTTAAAACAGTGGACTAGATATAGACGACCTATTGTTATCGTGGCTAAAACCGAAAAGAGTCAATGACAGCTATTTTGGCCGTAAAAGGCGGGTATTGAGTATTATTTCAATAAGCAATGTGAAAGTTGGACAGCGTATCTTGGGTGGGGGCAGTCACTCGTTCGAGGAGCCCGTCCGGCTGCGTTAGCTGCAGTGGTTCGGACAGCTATCGCGCATACGCGCTCATCGTCTTCCGCGTCGGACGTTATTCGCGGTTTCTGGACAGAACTGCAAGGGGCGGCTTGGCAGACAACCTACCATTTGGAGAAGCGGCATATATATATATATATATATATATATATATATATATATATATATCCTCCAATGGATGCAGAAAGAGACAGGCAGCTTTGCTTGTGTTGATGGTGAGCCCGAATTTGGCCGCTGTCGAAGCCAGAGCACTAGTCATGTGCTGCAACTCATCTGCGCTGTGTGCAAACAACGCACAGTCGTCAGCAAACAGCAACATACGGATAGTTGTCTCACGGACTAGAGTTCTCGCGTCGAAACTATGGATGTTCAGCAATCTTCAATATCACCGCGAATCAGCATTGGTGCTGAAGTATTGGAAACCACCTCCCGCTTCTGCTACCTTGGGAGTGTGATATCGACTGATCAGCAGCTACACAGTGAGCTTCGTATCCGCGGGTCGAAGGCAGCTGCGGCATTCAGGAAGCTAGAGTACCGAGTGTGGAACAACCATCAGCTTATCATTGGCACGAAACTGATGGTGTACAAATCCATGGTGCTGTCCGTTGTGCTATACGGCAGTGAAACGTGAATGATGTACCGTCGGGATGTGCGATATCTCGAGCGGTTCCATCAGCAGTGTTTGAGACGGATTTTGCGCATCAGTTGGGGCGACAGAGTTGCTGAGACGGAAGTGTTGCGCCGAAGTGGGATGTATGCAGTGGACTGCATACTTTTATTGAGACACCTGAGATGGCTCGGTCATGTGAGCCGTATGGATTCAACGCGGATACCGAAACAACTCTTATACGGTCAGCTGAGTATTGGGAAGCGGCATGTGGGGAAACCGAAGCTTCGTTATCAGGACATGATTAAAGTGAGCCTCACGAGTTCTAATCTTGATTGAGGTCATGGGAATCGAAGGCGGTTGATCGGTGTGCATGGCGCGATCTAATCACAAAGGCGGTTGCCGCAGTGTGGGGGAAAGACCTCATACATGCAGAGAAAAAGCGGCAAGCACCGATGGGTTGTATCCCATCGACATCAAGCGCATGGTGCTGTAGCACATGCGGTCGCGAGTGCCTAGTGGGCCATGAGCGAGGCCACGCGGGACCACTACCGAAGCGACGACGGGTCCTGCAGAGAACGTAGGCAGAACCAACACAGCGTTTGTAGGCACGCTGCATTGGATTTACTAACCGCGTGCTTGCTTGTTAAAGCAATTTATTTCAGGTGGTGGGTTTGCAATTTTGTCCTAATGCTTTCTTCCTCATATAAATGTCTACCTATACTCTCTTCTAAAAACTTGCACACGTCGCTTAAGCCACTTGTAGTTAATCTCGATAACATTTTCGTGTTTGTGGTATTTCCGGAAAATATACTTTCTGACCTCGTGAACTTGTCTCGGGTTCGTTTGTGAACAACTTATTTCACATGGTCGTTAATTTAAGATTTAGGTCACTGTTTCCTTATGCATTACTCGATTTATTTTCTTTGTTAACTTTCTCTCAAGCGATTGGCTGTTGCTTGATATCCCCTGTGGAGCGGCGCTTGATGTGCATGTTGACAAGATGCCTATCTTTCTAGTACCCTGCACCTCGATTGCTGGCTCCAGGTGACAGCTGGTCGTTGCTGGAGGGGACAGGGTGCACGGTGTTGTGGCCGTGCTAGGATCAACGAGTGGTTCCATGCACTCAGTGTGGAGCGGACTACGGTCCAGCCACCGCCTTGTGTGCACTTGATTCCCAAATACAGCGTGCTTGTGTTTGCCTGTGAAGGAGTGTTGGCCGGAGCAGTTGATGAAACGTGGCTCCCATCCACATGCCTCCCGGTCTTATTCCTTCGGGTTTACACTGGATATGGGGTGTGTGGATGGAGCTGTGGGTGGTGCAGCGCAAACCACCCATGGTCCCTCTGTAGGCGCAGGCGTCCTGTGGCTTGCCACAGTGACAGGCGAAACCAAAACCGGATTCCGCCAATCATATATATATATATATATATATATATATATATATATATATCGAATTGAAGGATGCCCTTGTGCTTTCAATGTACAAGGGAAAGGGCAACAAGCAATACACCAACAATTATCGCGGCATCAACTTGCTTAATTGTGTCTGCAAAGTTTGGTGTGCATCCTAGTCAACCGCCTTGTGACACATATACTGGTACCGAACGTATCTGAGGAGTAATGTGGCTTCCGCTCGGGCCCAAGCACCACCGACATGGTGTTCGTAGAACGTAAACTACAGGAAAAATATCGTGAACGCTATGAACCACTATATGCGCTCGTCGTCGACCAAAGCGTTCGATACCGTGAACTGTGATGTGTTGTGGCTGATTTTCCCAGAGTTTGGATGCCCTGCTAGGTTTATTCGTCAGATTGAATGCCTGCATACCGGCGAATTGCATATTCGTGTAGCGAAAGCGAGTGCGGCTTTTAGGAAACTGGAACATCGAGTGTGGAAAAATCATCTCACTGTTAGAACCAAGGCGATGGTGTACCAGTCCATGGTTCTCTCGGTCCTTATATGTGGATCGGAAACATAGATGCTGCATGGAAATGGTATCGGGTTTCTGGAACGATTCCATCAACAGTGCCTGCGCCGAATTCTGCACATCCACTGGTGGGACAGTGCGCATGACACCGGAGCGACGTATGCACAATGGACTGCCTGCCACTGCTGCGACACTTCCGGTGACTTGAACATGTGCGCCGTATGGATGCGACGAGAATTCTGAAACGACTGCTGTATGAGCGACTGAGTGTGGGCGGCCGGAATGCAGGCAAACCAAAGTTGTGCTACCACGGTGTGTTCCAAGTGATTACTGTCATAAGGGGTTGGGAGGTGGCAACGCATCGCCGGACCAGGCGTGATCTCATCACGCGTATCGTTGCCCAAGCGCAGGAACGACAGCTAGTGCATCGGGAACATAAAGGTGCAGCACGCAAGCTGACGCTTGCGTATGCGGCTGTGTGTGCCTTAGCCCAGCCAGTCTAGCCAGTCACCAGCCAGCCCACGATGGGGCTATGCCGAACAGGCCAAATGTGAGACCGAGCAAGACGGATGGACATGTAGCACATGGTGGGACAGATGAAGAGAGATACCTTAACTCACCTATTAGAATGTGTGGATGGTGCACATAAAATCGGCAAACATTATGGACAAAGGTGAGTCAAAACGGAATACACATTCTCGCAACTTCGGAGGCGAGGACTTTTGCGCTGACACTCCACTAGGTTACCGAGTGCCGCAGCACAGCGACAAAATAAAATAAAAAAATAATTAATGTGTCAGCTGTACGCCGTAACTGCGCTTCACTTCCGAGCGACCACCACCAGTCGCGCGTGTAGACGCCCACCCCTACGCGGCTTCGAACCGGTGGCTTTATGATTGCAAACCAGGGGTGTAGACTACTCGGCCACTGACCGACAACCACCCATAGTTTCTGCACAGACACAGGCACTCTGCATCTGCCCTAGTGTGAGCACGAACAGTTTCCCACCTACGAGTGCTCCATGTTGAGGTTTGATGTTGCACACACCATGATTCATCTCAGTTGGGCTACACCGAATTACTTTATCTTACCATACTTACCATTACCCAAAGTTTGCTAAGATGTAACCGGACTGTGTCACCGGTCAAGCCAATATTGGTGAGTCAAGCCAGTGAACCAGTAATATAGCCCTGATCATACACCTGCTAGAATTGTGACCCGCTGCATCAATTCTACCGATCCTATCCACGTTTGTATTGCGGCACAATAGCTGAGGGGCTTTCCACCTGCAGCTAACGTGTATAATGATGCGTAATGATGACATTCTATCCACCTACGGAAAGTAGTTCAGGCCACTTGCAACACTCAACATTGCTTCCTCGTGTTGAAGTAAAGAAGGAAGCGTAATAAACAACCACTATCTTTCAAGCCAAAGTATTCAACAATGCCTCGCCACTTTGGATGGCCGCGTTGGACCACGCATCTCAAGAGAAATCGCTCCGGAACATCCGTGGAAAGTGAACAGTCCAGGCAAGTAACTGACTAGCGAATAGCATGATGATATTGACGCCTCATATTCTGTTTTATTTGTTAATCATATGAGTGAGCATGGCTATATTTCCCGTGGTTCGTCCGACGAATTGAACTTAGCAGAGCTTATAAAAATTAGTAGTCCTGTTTGCATCACTCTGCTTAAGTACACCAATTCGCTTGCTAACCAAAATAAAGTTGCTTACTCTATTCAGTTGGTCATTGGTGCCCCGATCTTGGCGATCTGGATGCATACGTTTCGCCACAATGCGAGGTGGCATCGTCAGCGCGGTGATATGCAGTGTGCAATCTTGTGTCACTAATGTTAATTGCTTGAGCACAGCTTTACTCTAATATGACTAATTACCGACTTAGTGTCATACCATATCTTTACTGCATCCGTTTAATACCTAAGCATCACATCGAATTCACCTCTTATTGGTCATAATTAGTACTGCCGTATTTCACGAATGCTCCACCTTCGCTCACCACAGTTCTGTTCGCTTCGTGACTATGTCACCTTTGCTACCTTCATAAGTGTATTCCAGTGTGATGATATGCCGAGACAATGAGCTATGGCATCCTCTTCGTATTCGTTTGTGATTTACATCATTACGTAAGCTCCATGGCTTGCTCACCAGACTATCCATACAAGACTGCCTCTATCTCTTTTGCGTGAAATGGTTTTGTAGATTACATGGCCCTAACTCGACCTGCTGCCCAATATTAGCACGACCCTTAGAGTAACGGAGCATCGCAGGCTGAAGGTTCAGTCCATTCATGATCTCTCCGCATTAGGCATACGTGCAAGTCTATCAGTTGGAGCCATTTCGCTGTGTTGTTCGAGCGAATTAAGTCTGTTAATACGGATCTGCACTATGCTTGCAAATTATTGAGCATGCTTACAAAACGAAGATTGATGATGTACTAAGTCAAGATAGATAAAATAGAAAGCAGAAAAGCTAGTTTCGAGATAATACCCTTAGAAAGGACGAAGGCAAGAAGAAGCAGGCAAAACGGATGTTAGGACAGAAGGTATGCTTAGGTGGTACCTCAAACCGCTAATGACACTAGTATACCAAATGAACGCCAGACACCGAGCGTTCGACGGTCACCAATTCTTTTTACGACTGACCGCTAATATCATGTAAATGATTGATGATATGCATCAATCAATAAATCTGGCGTGTCGAGAACACAAAAATATTCACGTGTGTGTGTGTGTGTGGCTGCTAACAACGCGTTTCGGTCAATCTGACACTTCGACTGTTTCACTTAGGATTGATTTTAGGCTGGAAAGGAAACAGTGAACAGTAACGTTTGGCTGCAAAGACAAGCGAAAAATGGTAACTTGAGTTACGAAAATTGTCATTGTTTGTGACTCACATGCAAAGAATGATCCATTACACTTTGAAGTAAAGTGACACGCAAAATCTGCGCGATGTCCGATGCAGAGGGAAAACATTCCGAACATTTCAGCAGTTTATCGCGCGACAATTCAACGACCAGCGTGCTGAGCACTGGGTTGCTCGCGAATGAGCTCCAGACATTGGTGCCTGTGAGTGAACCGGTTAGGCAAACGATCCATTTCATGAACAGGCGCTAAATGTAGAAAATACAAAAAGCATCTGACAAATACAAAATGCATCTGCAAGGTGACCGTTTTGACCAAACAAGGGTTATGTCGCCGTAAACAGCAAAAGAGATGTACCAATAGTTGGCGAAGATTAAGTTCTGCGCCTGTCTAAGTAGTCGGTACCAGGACTAGAGGCCAGATGATGACGGGTAGAGCACTGCAACCTGGACACAAATGGTCTCGGCAAGGTGGCTGTCTTGACTTGGTAATGGACTTGCGGTGAAGCTTAATTCTCGCTCGGGACACTCTTGAAACTTGTCACCCAAACTAAAGACCTGGAATTAAGAAGCTAGAAAAATTGAGAAAGAACTGTTAGATACAAAAAGGCGGAGGCATTAGCACACTCGCGGTAAACCGTACCGACGCTTCGCTGCCGCGCAACCACCACCGGTGGCGCGTGGGCTGGGCATACTGAGAGCATGTCAATAACTACGCGGATTCGGACCGGTGATCTCCGGATTACAAGGAATGCGTCTTATCGTTTCCGTCATCAGTTAGCCACAGTGGGTGTATAGCTCAGTGCTTGTGGATTCCATTAGAAGCAGTAGGCCACAGTGCTGTGATTCGAAATAAGATGTTAAAGAGAAAACGAGGATGTGGTTTGTGCGCCGTTATCAGCCTTCACACAAAGGTGTGACGAAACAGAGCGGTAGAAAAAAGTCAGTCACATAAGGAGTGTGACCAAATAGACGAGATGAAGTGAATCACATTGATTACAATATTGTCTCAACGAAACCCCAATGCAATGAGCTTAATTGTCAGCCGCAATGAAATGTCAAAGAAACAACGAGAACAAACCTCCATCCATTTCGGACCGCCCATGTCCTTAATAGCCAGGATAAGGACAAAACCTTCTTTCAGGGTCAAAGCAGGAGGCAGGAACTCTGTCGAATTCCTTGGAGAATCCAGTGGACTCATGTATTGGAGCAATGCATTAACGAAATCCCCGGCACAGGCGAGAACTAACTGGGCGGTGGACAGAGTATCGGTGACAGAGGTATCCTCCTTGTTTCTACCAGTAAGGCGTGCTAGAACAAAGAAAAAGTATTCAAATTAGAATTCAGAAAGAATTGAATTCTTACAGAATAGTTGGATGCTACGACATAGAGCGGGACAGTTATGATCACGGAGAGCAAAGCGTGAATGATCTACTGGGTAAAATTGACAAGGAAAAACAAATTAAAGCAGTTCGCATAAAGTTAGTTGGAAGCGTCATGCAGAAAACAATCGGATAGTGTGATTGTTCATACATAGCTGGAAAATAAATTTACATCAGAACCATAACACTAAGGAGCATGAGATCAATATTAATCGGCATATCCAAATTCATAAGGCGAGGTTGTTGCATCCAACATGAGATTTGAGACCGAAGAATGGGAGGGAATTCACGGAAGTTGCAAGCGACGAAGATGGTAGGATAAGTTAGGCAATCATTTGCACAAGCATGACAAGTGAGGCTCAGTCAAAGAAGACGGGGAAATTTGAATCTTTTAAGCAGCAGTAGAGGCCACAATAGAAGCCCATGGTCATAAGTAAGGGTACAAATATGTAGCTATGGGGCATGGACCACTATTTGTCCATATGACGAATCATTAAAAAAAGAACTATAAACCCCAAGATCACAAGATTGCAGGTTGTCATTAGTGAACGATTTCCCATGGCAAAGTGAAACATAAAGTTAAGGCGGATAATGGTGCGAAACAACAAAACCGCTATAAAACAGTGTCTAGTACATCGAAGTACGGAAGTTAAAATACAAAAATTCATATATACCTCTACACAAATTAACAAGGGCTAATAACAGAGGTCCCACATCGACATGAATGGCGTGTCTTGGTCCATTTAGTAGGTCCTGCGATAGAAAATGTAACTGTAGGACGACTAATCATACATGGGTTTGTAAACAAAGCCTAGAACAACAAAAGCAACACCTACTGAGACGGTGTGATGTAATTTAATACGGTACAGCGAAAACAAAGCTATTCCAGGAATCACCTGTGCTTCTATCGTCCGTGAAGTCGCTGCGTACCACATGGATCCCATAGTGTATGGTTGTAACTTGTTAAAGCGTGACACATTTCCCGGAAGTCGAATCACATCCATATCCCATCCTTCTTCCTCTTCAACCCAAGCGAACTATTCTCTAGGGTTCTATACAGACAGAGTCGAACTGGCAATGGAATAACTGTAGGTGCGAACGCACTCCGGTGACGACGGAAAATGATCGTCCCATGAATACTCTCATCGATATCTCTATAAAAAGCACCGTATACGTATAAAACGTGATAGTCGTGCTCTCTCGACCAGCATCGTCCAGGCGACCGTGGTTGGTGAGAAATTGGAACAAGATATTTAACCCGTCACTGACGGCAGTCCTAGGTGTGTCGTCTAATGCGGTATGAACACACACGCAGGCGACCTCAAACGGCTTGTGAAGCATGTGCGACCAGATTCGTAAGAACGCACAAAGAAAGATGAAGCAGAAACTAAGTGCCGCGTCGACAACGCAGTATGGAAGATGTTTTGGGCTACGGACTAGAGGCAGAAACCCTAGATTAAGGCACAGCTCTTCGAATATGTAACCAAGAAGTGTCACGTACCAGCAGAATACCCGTACCGATTTCCTCTGTTCTTCAATCATTCCACAACACCGTAACAAAAGACAGTTAACATGGGGGTGTGAATCACTTAGCAATCAAACTGGGTCGTGTCTCAAATTGCACTCGCTTCTACGGTAAGTTCTTCAGGGGCGCACATCCCGTATATTGCCGAATATAAGCTGAGGAATTTTGGGCAATTTCTTGTTTCTGAAGAGGGGGAGTCGGCCTACATAAAGGCCAAACGCGAGTTGAAAACAGTCAAATGCAAAACCTACCAAGGAATTCATTGCATACCTCTGCTCTTATCTCCTATTATCATCACCCGCTAGTGATGAACGGTATTCCAGACGGGGATTTGAAGTGCATATAACTGAACACACTACTTTTGTGTCGCACATTCGAGGTTGGTGACGAATGGCAGTAGCGAATCAAAAGCCTTTATGTTATGCCAGGCGATCCATGCTGAAAAATGCAACGTTATCCCACACCCCTGACCGGGAACTTCGCTCTCACCCACTACTGTGGTTGATATGTAAGGCCCCCGACTATGCGAGGCGGCCTGTCTGACACGCATTCGCCTTACCGGGCTGTCTTACCTGTATCAAATGACTTGACGTCTGCTCAATACACTATCCGGTGCGGTGAATCTGTTTTAACGGCCCTACGCTTCATTAACCGCGATTATAACATTACGGTCACCAGAGCTGACAAACAGTAGAGCAGGTTTCACTTGAACTCACTCAAGTGAGAGCAAATAGTGCTGACGTCGAAATCGTTAAGAAATAATTTCGTTTCTCTTTTGCTGATTGTTTAGAAGTCAGGGCTAACACATAGACTTACGATTTTGGACAAATTTGATGTTACAGAAGTGTAGATGTTGCGAAGTCATACTGTCGACTTATCTGTGGACGGGCTGATATTCGGCAATATACGGTAGAGTTGTATGAGAAAAAGCCGATGCCATCACTTTGGATTTCATATGTGTACCTGTTAGCAAAAAAAGACGAAACAATAGCACAGTGGCCGGCTGAAACCGCCATCGGCTCAAAGTGGTCATGTTTCCGCTACATCGAGTGATGGTGCTCCAGTTTGACATTGGCCGTTTAGCTGGAAGTGAGAGGACTCTGTCGTAACGAGAAGCGTGAACTGGCACTGTACCATTCACTCCTAGACTGTAAGTACCCAAACGTGAATATGCATAGACTATCATCTACCGCTGAGCACTCGGATGAATGAGCCTATAAGTAATATAGACAGGGCTTGCGCGATAGTCGTCGAATATTAGATTGTTAAGAACGTTATTGTGGTTTTTGATATGCTAAATTTGACCGCTGATTTCTTAAACAAATTGTGTTAAGCTATCGTGACCCTATATATCGTTTTACAGTGCATTTTTTGCAACAGTTTGGCCCATAAATATTTTTACAATTTTATAGTACACTCACGAGGGCAGAGGACAAACTGGTACCATTTTTTTGCCTCAACTTGGCCGAAATACAGTGGAAAGAGCTCGTGCATTTGGTCTTGGGACCACTAATGACCGAACTGCACAATGTTGGTTTCAAAAAGTTTGTAACGTTTACGAAAGGCTTAAAATTAAAAGCACTGTGGACAGCCATCGAAGATGAACAACGATCACTTAAGGGCCTTGGCTGTACCGGATCCGCTGTGTCGCATGTGACTATACAAGAGAGCTTGATAAGTGAATGCCGAAAGATCTGAACAAAAATGGATCAAAAGATGATCTTGAAGTGTTGTCTGCCCTTGGTTTTGCGCAGTCAAAGTGGCACGTTTCTCAACAGGCGATGAAAAGAATGGACTTTGCAATCATCGACAATACACAGCTCAATAGTTAGACCACGATTAAGCTGCACAACACATCCGAAGACAGAAATTGCAGCCAAGAAGCCTTATGGTGACTGTTTGTTGATCTGTGGATAGTTTGGTCCAGTACAGCCTTCTGAATTTAAGCGAAACCATTACAGAGTAGAAGATGCACAGAAAAATTTAACATATGCATCCTGCAGTCGTCAATAGAAATGAGCTGATTCTACGCCACGATACCGTTAGGCCAACCCTCGCACAACCAACGCTGTGGAAGCTGCACCAGCTAGGCTATGAAACTTTGCCTCTCACCATACTCCCCTGAACAGTCGCAATGAGACTGAACCGTAACGTGCTGCGACGGTCAGCGAACCTCTTGTACTCGTTGAGCTATACTGGGTGGTGCCCTCGAGCTACTGCTACCAGGTGGGTCACCGGTTATTGGTCAGGCAAACAGTCTCTTGGTGCTCCAGGCTAAGGGTCTGAAATGGGCTGGCGCCCATTGCTATAAAAGCAAGTAATCGCAGCCTCCCAACTGCCTTAGGAATAGGCTTTGGTTGTGCACCCTAATCATTCTCGTGTACGGGTATGGGCGTCATGTCAGTAGCTCAGCCCACGCATAACCATAACAATTTCATCAAACTTCAACCACATCCTGCAGCGAAAGTAGTGAAGTTTGAAAAGAGCGCCCTATCCGTTGCATACAGTAGGGCGGACGAGCGACATTATGCCACTACTGCCACCTCCCTTCTTTTTTTCCTTCCATTTCTCTCACTCCCCTTCCCCTACTCCTATTACTAATTTTCCATAATTCCCAGCTTAAGGGACAACAGCCGCAATGCAAATGAAGCCATATCATGTGCAGTTACATTACCACACCACACACCGGACACCTATCGCCAACAATCTCGCTGTGCCGTTTCGCTAGATGTGTTCAATATTGCACGCTAAGACAAATAGGTCAACAGCCTGCACTCGCATGCACGTTAGTCACACTGGGTATTCACGTGTGTTGCGTATCCGAAACTAGGATCAATGACCCTCACGGGGTTGTTGAACTAATGAGCCCGGCTTGTACTCTCGGTATTGGTTGCACGTACACACCGATGCGGCAATCACTGTTCAAACTGGTGTGGGCATCGTTCTCAGCTCCAAAGCGAAGTCATCGCTGGTTGCTTAGATTCCCATGAGAAGCCGTTTGTGTGCAGACCGTTTGAGGACATCATCTAGGGTTGTTTCATGGAGTAGCGCTATCATCATCATCATCATCATACACGTTAGCTGGAGATGGGGAATACCTCAGCTACTGTGCCGCAATACACAGTAAAAAGAAAAGAAAAAAAGCAACTGGTGCAAGTCGGCTGAGCTACCGGTAACGGATGGGCATCGTTCCGGTAGGCTAACAGCCGGCTACTATGCGCTAGAGGCTGTTTGTTTGTGATTTCCGCTTATGCCCCCACCGACTGCAGTTCCGTTGATGCCAAGGACACATCCCTACCACGAACTGAACACACTACTTTTCAGAATAACCCATGGAAATTACCGACACAATGAGAACGATTATACGATACGAGATATTACCTCGACTAGATGCGACAACTAACTGTGGATCTTTCTGGCAGACGAAGTACCGATTAGCGCATGGGAATATTTCGTCAGCCAGTTTGTCACTCCGACTGCCGAAGTATCAGCGAATAAGACGGTCAACTCGAAAAACGTGGTCTCGATTCTGCGAAGCAGGACATGCAGATGTACAGTCGTGTGAAACTCAACTCTCTCCGAGCACCGACACCTGGTTGGCCTATGTGAGCCAAGGTAATCAGCGTACTCAACATGTTCGCGAGGGTAGAGTAAGATACCAGTAGAAGTTGGCAAGGGGTATGGTCTCAAACCACAAGCTACTGTATCAACAAGTAAACAGTCTACGTAAGGTAAAGCGGAGAATTCCTCCTCTTTAAACAGCAGGCGGACTGACAGGGACATCGAAGGATGCGGCGAATGTTCTGTACCTGCAATATGCTCCAACATTGCAGGTGTGATTACTGGGCACCTAACCCTATGACGATGGTTGTTTTACCCGCAAAACACATATGCTTCACAGCAGAAGCTGTACTGAGTAAGCTGTTGAGTATCCGTAAGCACAGCTATCCTGAAGTTGGTAACATTCACCTGAAGTCGCTAGAGGCGGTAGGAGAGAGATAAGCAGAGCCTTTGGCTCGATTCTCCCAACACTTTTGACGAAATGTAAATGCCCGACATGTGGAAACACGGGATGATTACTGCTGTTAACAGAGGAGATAGTCGTTCCGATTCGGCCATGAACATGCATGGTCCAAGAATCGAGCATTACAGCAAGACGTCAAGATGGGATAAACGTCCCGACAGAATGGGAAACGATTGTTTGAATAAACGGTTGTCTTTATCACAGTAATTATGTAATGATGTGTTTAAGTAAAGCTAGAGTAAACCCCTCGCATATACGTACCACAAACACAGTCAGTCACAAAGAAAAAGGTTTTTTTCGCAGAAGCCAAGTGTACTAAACCTATATTGTTAACAATAATAGGCCGGTGAAGAATCCCACGTGATCCCGGAAATTGAGCCTGCATATGTTGTGATGTAGCCGAAGAATCTGCGCCCGCCTCGTATTTATCCATTTTAATCTGGTATATACGCTCCAAATGATCAACATCGCAGAATGCTATATCCAGAACATTTACAATGGATACCCCGTTTGATAAAAACGTGGGGATTGAAATCCGTGGCTCTGGGATAACACAGACACCTGTTTTCCACAAGAGTTTGACCACCTGTTGAGCTATAACATTATGGTGCTTATAGCGTGCGTCATGAGTAATTTCGCAGGATTGCAGTATGTGAGAGATTATTTTCTTTTGCCCACAGTTTCCGCGACAATTAAGAATCATCTGGAGGGGGCGACCTCTAGCTCTACGAGCCTTAGTTGATAGAACACCCCAAGCAGTTGAATTCCCCGGATAAAAAGTCCGGGAAAAATCCTCGTCGGTTACCGCAGCCAATGATATATTTAAGTTGTCTGCGTCCCACGTAAGGTACACCCATCGGCTGAGCTCATGAGGGTTTCTTTCCAAGCTGCTACCGACGACATTATTGCCGACGCAAACAGATGAGTTTGCTGGTCGATGGGTAGTGGCGGCCGCCGGATCTCGATATCCCAACTAGTAAGGGGATGGAAATTTACACGATGCTTCTCCAACCGTGTTTTCCGCAGTAACGGTATGTTGGTAGGTGAGGACAGAATGTCAAGTTCAAAATCCTCGATAGAGACGTATATGTAAACTATTGATGTATGCTTTGGTAAGAGTAGCTATTTGCGGACATAGATTCTAACCAATCTATTCAGGTGTTTCAGTTTTCCGGTGAACAATATACAAAGAGAGGATATGAATATGGCGAGGAAGTAGAAACGTCCGTAGAATACCCAATCGTTTATACGGTTCCAGTGACGTTTTAGTGAGCTCCTCTAGTTGTCTGCGAAGTCCATCCAAAGAGGAAAGAGATAAATTTTCTTTCCAGTTAAAAGGAAGATCTCGCAATGTAAAACATTCATCAGGTTGTATCGATAGAATTAAAAAGCTTCCACAGTTAAGGGGGACGTGTCAAGGAGTGTCAATTTTCTTTTTCCATCTAGCATAGTATTCGCAACCACAGATTTTACATGTTCAATAGAGAGACCGAGTAGCTGAAGGGGTTTGTGAAGACGGTGCACATAGTTCTCTAAAGCCGTTCGATTTTCAGCAAAAATGATAACGTCGGAATAAGCCAGATAGTCGACAGGACCTGCTGTGGTACCCAAAAAGTGACTGCTACTACCTGAAGCGCTTCATCTAGTGGCATAAAGGAGAAAACAGGGAAAAAGTGGGGTCGCCATGCCGAACCCCCAGTTCGGGATGAACACTAATTCCGTTCAATGCTGAGATAGCAGATGAATAATATGACCACAAGTCCAGTAATCCTACCATCGGTACTTACAAAGGTCATGGAAGGTAATATTTCTGATGCGCTAACGGCCTATTTGGAAGAATTTAACCACCTTGCACCGGAACAGCATGGCTTCTGACAAAATTGATCGTGCACTACAAATATATTACTACTACGATTGAGTTGGACCGAGGAAGTAGACACTGACATAGGAGTTGATGTAGTTTTCACGACGGACCTTAAACCGGTTATACCATGACATTCTGCTCTACAAACTCCAGACCTTTTGTGTTGGTGATCCTCTCCTAAGGTGGACCAGACGCTATTTCCTACACTGACGCTTGAGGATACGAGTGCGTGAATCCCTGTTACATCCCATCCACGTTTAATACGGAGTACGACAGGGATCTGTACAGTGACCACGGTTATATCTTGTGTATTAACGATATCACACACGCCACATAAGCTCGAACTGCCTGTTTTATGCCGATGACATGAAAGTGTGGATGGCGATCAGTACATCAGATGATACCACTGCACTTCAAACCGATGTGGATAGGGTATAGGTGTGGCCAATTCAGAATCGACTTAAATTCAATGTGGACAGATGTAGAGTGCTGAACTTAGGGAACCGGGTGGACAGACAGTCAGGAGCTTCAAACTTCTCCTAGCGAAAAGTACGTGGGCCTTTCAGTCCAGGCCGACCTTAGACGTTCAAATCAGCATGAAAAGACGTCGAGAAGGCGCATGCAATACATGGGCCTCCCAAGACGTGCATTCGGACGATTCGACCCTTCGATTTTTCGGGTCATACATAGGCCTACGTGTGGAATACAATATGCAGGTCTGACAACCACGAGTGAGAGACCTCACCGCCTTAGAGATACCCCTATGTCGAGCAAAGAAAAATGTCAAGGGTTTGTATAAATTGCCGTATGGACGAAGGCTTCGGGTAATAGGAATCTTCAGCGGATAATATCGGCGATTACGTGGGGACCTCATTTTGACTTGCCAGATTTTGAAAAATCTCAAACACAAGTGCCGTCATTTGAGAGGCCATCGTTTCAAGCTGGCAGAGTAGTAAAGTCGTTCGGAATGCCATCATAATTTCTTTTCCGTATGCCTTTGCAAATAGAGGAATGCTCTACCGGAATCTGTCATCTGTGCTCCGACGTTGGTACAGTGCAAAGTCCGAGTTGACTGCTGCGCTTATTTCGCAGTGCCGTATCAAGTAACTCACTGTGCATGCCTAAACACGAGTGTCTTTTAGAGATTTCACTGCCGGTCAACTCACGGAATACCTTCCAGCTTTTCGCCTCCTGTATGTGGTCACCAGGAGGCGGAGCAACGTTCACTAAGGTCCCATTTGTTATCATTCCTTATGGAGTTACAGTGGATTTGGATTTTATACTACGAATACCGCGGTGAGTCTAGCGGTGGGAACGAAATCTTTTCGATAAATTTTCTATATCTTGAATTTTCACCGTGACCATTATACGGGATCTGTTAAGCTTTAACTTTTATACCCGTATAAAACAATTGTGCAATTCTCGTTGACACAAGGTGTAGACGCCCTGACTCTGAACGTCCGCTCAGGGCATTAAGGTTTTACGCTGTCTCACTTATCTCTTTCCGATTATTCTTCGATTCGTATGTGGTTGTGCGGCAGCGCGGCATCAGTGGATGATGAACTCTCGCCTCTGAATTACTTAATCCGAGAGAAACGTCTTAGAACCCAAGATACTGAAACTGCATTCGATGAGTTCATCGCCACAAAAACCCAGGAATTTTATTCATTTGGGGTGCATATAATTGTTTCTCGTTGGTAAAGGTGCGGCAAATCAAAAAATGTATTTCTCTTTAAAATGATGCGTTTGAGAACAGATTTATGCATTAAATTCTGTGACCAGAACCCGCAATAACTGTCCTCACAGACTAATAAACTTTTGGTCCATAAAGAGTGAATATGCTGCCAGCACGCCATGGTTGGCGGCATTCGGTTCCGGATTTGCCTGTCATTGTGGGCTTCATAGGACAGCCACAGGACGCCTGTGCCTACCGAGAGTCCATAGGTGATTTGCACAACCGACAGTTCCATCCACACACCCAATATCCGATGAAAACGCGAAGGAATAAAACCGATAGGCATGTGGATGAGAGCCACGTTTTAACAACACAGTCGGCCTACACTCCCTCAATGTGAATAGCAGCAGTCCTCTCTAAAAGGGAAATAATGCCTATGAGACGTACACGGTGGCAATTTGGCCGTAGTCTGCTCCACATTGAATAGAACCACGATCACGAAGGCCGCGCACACCGCCCCCCCCCCCCTCATCAACGATTGACAGTCTCCTGTGGCCAGTAATCGAAATGGAGGGTGTTAGCCAAATAAGCACCTTGTCAAGATTCCCATGAAGTGTAACCACATGGGGGTTATCAATCAACACCCAATACCTGAAATACAAGAAACTCAATACGCAGACATTCGTACAGACGAACTGCAGCGATGATGAAGCACACTGCGACATCGGCCGCACAGTTACCCTGGGTTAGTAAATTGAATTGAGTTGGTAGCAGTGTACCCATTAACAGCTGTGCCAGTGATTATCAGATCAGCTAAGTCGACTTCTCTTAGATGATGATCCCACGTGCCCAAACTGATGGCTTGCCAGACCGGATTGGCTGAGGAAATCACGACCGCATGTGTCATAACATCATGAGCTCGACGTCGATGGCCTACTCCCCGTCGGCGCCTGTCGCTTCCACAACCGGTGTTTCTCCACCATATGCAATAGTGAGTGTTCCTGCACCTGGATAACCGTCCTCTTGATATCCTGTCACCATTCGCGCCGATCCAGTGTCATCGCTTTCTAACACTGAAAATCAAGTTTGGTTCGTGATAAACATCTTGATCAAGCCCCGGTAACGTAAGTCCGATCTTCCCAAGTGCCGCTTGCTTGCCTAATATATATATATATATATATATATATATATATATATATATATATACATATGTGCCCCATGCTGAGGCTGATGTTGCATTCTTGATGCTTCTTCACCGCAGTTGGGCTAAACCAACTTACACTTAAACTAGGTCTTTTTAAGCTGGTTAAATTTCATTCCGCTTTATTTGGTTTGTTCTGCCTCCCTGAATAATGTTCTATTAACTGGCCACGTTGCTTACACTAATTGCGCTTATCTTCGGTAATTTTGTTGCGTCTGTAGCATTTTAAGTAACTTGTGTACATTTCTTACTTATCACGGATTTGTTGCTAACCAACTTACTTCATATGGTAATTTCGCGAAGAGTTATGCCACCGTATCTGTACGCATTATTGGATTTATTTTATTTCAGCTTATCGTTTAAAGTGAATGGCTGTTGTTTGATATCCCTGGTATGGTTGCGCTTGATGTGTATGTTGACAAGGTGCCTACCTGTCTATTACCCACTACATCGTTCATACTGGCTCCAGGAGACAGTTGGTCGTTGCTGGAGGGGACGGGGTGCACGGTCATTGTGGCCCTGCTAGGCTCAAAGAGCGGTTCATGCACTCAGTGTAGAGCGGACTACGGTCCAGCCACCGCCTTGTCTGCGTTTGATTACCCAAATACAGCGTGCTTGTGTTTGCCTGTGAAGGAGTGTGGGCCGGCTCCGTTGATGAAACGTGGTTTCCATCCGCATGCCTCCCGGTCTTATTCCTTCGGGTTTACACTGGATATGGGGTATGTGGTTGGAGCTGTGGGTGGTGCAGCGCAAGCCATCCATGATCCCTCTGTAGGCGCAGGCGTCCTGTGGCTTGCCACAGTGACAGGCAAATCCGAAACCGGATGCCGCCAACCCATATATATATATATATATATATATATATATATATATATATATATATATATATATATAGCAGCTGCTTCGCTATCTGCGTCGAATCCACGCAGCTGATCTGTCCCAGCCACCTTAGTTGCTATAGCATAAGTATGTAGTCCACTCCATACATGCCACTGCGACGCGACACGGTTGATGAAACCGCTCATTTATCTAACGTCTATCTGGTATATCATCCGGGTTTCACTACCGTAAAAAAGAACGGGCACAACCGTCGACTTGTATGTCATCAGCTTCGTTGTTAATAGTAAGCTGGTGGATGCTCCACACCTGACTCTCCAGCTTTACAAACACAGTAGCCACCTGGATTAGAAAGTCGGGATTTCCACGAGTCATCCTTATTCATAAACACATTTTCAAATATATCCTTCAAGCGCTTGTACCACTAGTCAAAAATCAAACCGAATTTAGGCTAGTGGTGAAACTTCGAGATAAAAGCTGCAATGGCATCGGGTCCTCAGCTAAAACCTACGATAAAATGTACGCCTGAAAGGTAACGGGCCGAGCGCCATGAGTCAGTTAACCGACTCACGCGGAATTGTGTCCTGGCTGTTAGCTAAAAGAAAGATGTAACCCAACTCCCACCCAGCGGTTGCCATGAGGAGGCGTCCAGGACATGAGTCCACGGCACAACATTAGCAGCAGCCGGTCGATGACCTGTGAGAATCTCGATACCGCAAGCCTCAGCGTACTTAGCACATCGACTGGTTTCATCAAAATAGGTAAGATTTCATCAATCGATGAACTTAAGATAAAAGCAGCTTTCTGGATCGGTTCCTCAGGCTAGCTGAGCTGATAGTAACTGCCGGTTCGCCGGAACCAAGATGGACATGAACAACGTAAGTACTCCAGCGTCGACTAAACTGGACAGCCGAATGAGAACAGAATACAAAGCCATGACGGCATCAAATCAGTGCAGGTCATGGATGGTCAATCTAGCCAAACGTAACATAAGCATCCGCGCATTAGAAAGAGGCCACATAACATAAAAAACCGTTAACAAGGATTGTAATTGTAGTAGTCTGAAGATTCCCCAGGTTTGCCTGAGTCCGTTGGGTAACATTCCAACAAAAATCAATATTACACGGTACGCTTAGGCGAGCAGTCTGAATCTTTCCTGCATGTTGGGTTCGACTGCTCGATCAGTCTCCTCCGCGCGACCGCTTCGTATGCTGCATATTTTCTTTTTCCTGATAAGCAACTCTATTCTTGTCGTTTTGCTAGCTAGGACAACAAACAACATTTCACTATACAAAATAAAAGTTTCCCAGCATTTGGGAACCGCAATCTTGGCTCCTGCTAAGAAGTATGGCAGCCAACTGGCTGACAGCGGACTCAAATCAATGAAAGCCAGGCCAGTTCTTGTTGAAAAAAATATACATATACATGTTACGATTCGACAGGTTTTGAATGATGGCTGAAAAATGGCACACTGGCACCACTGGCGCGTGGAAAGATATTCATAATACACAGGGTTACAAAGAGATCTCGTTTATGTAGTTCAC
>CALYDF020001752.1:0-50009 GCA_944474145.2 Dicrocoelium dendriticum
CGACTAGTGGTGGTCACGCTGCAGCGAAGCGTCGTTACGGCGTATAAGCTGACACATATCATTTTTTCATTTTTTTCACCCGTTCGGCAAAGTAGCACATAACCCAATTCCTGTTTAACGTATGTTGTGTTCTTTTTATCACTGCTTAATGTACACATTATGGACAATGAAGCCTCAGCCTTTTCCGTCATGCGGATGGTACAATTATGACACTTTTATACGTCAGTCGGTCGGTGGCGATGTGCCTTGCATGGGCTAATTTGTTATAGTTTGATTAACCAAGTCGTGATCAAAAATGAACTAAGGATGGATGTAAGATAAGAAAAGTTTAATGCGATAAGTATACTACCGGTAATGCCTAAAAATGAGCAGATAACATATTTCACAACAGCGCAAAGTGGATCGAACCGATCACACGATTTAATGGTGCGGCGTGACAGCCGAAGACAAATAACTGCACCAATTGTCCATAGTCAAGTACGGACTAAACCGAATTTTCGGGGGCCATTATTAGTTGCAGTTCTTCTTACAACAGGGAATCCGATATCGCCATTCACTGAAATCCGGTAGGTAATAATGAAGTGTTAACTCCGGTGAAGAAGGGAAACAGTTAGCGCTACAGAACAAATGTAGCGAAGCGAATCGCAGAACAAAAATGTACGCATTAGTCAATTTGCGTGTGACTACGAAGATAGTTCTTGACCACAAACGAGTAAATAATTTTGCTCTCGGTTTCTGATCCGCAGACACCTAGAAAGAATTACTTTTGAGTGGAGTAAGACCGCATAAGAGGTTGCTTTACCGAATACCATGTAAGGCGGTCGCAACAGCTCAACCTCGATGATCAAGTTTGCGCTGGTGAACTTGTTGAATATGTTCCCAGCCAATGTTCTCTTGTATCAAACATAACCCGGCCCTTCTTCATACAACTTCTCATCACCGTTACATTGCTGAAATGCATTTCACTCTGTCAATGGACAGATACATTACCACTTTTTGCAAAAGCAAAAATGTTGAATGTGACTACTCTCTTTTGGCAGCTTATTCCATATGAAGCCATATATAAAAAGCAGACATTTATCCTTAGGCTGGTCCTGTATTTCAACAGAGTGACTTGGCATTCACTATCTCTCAGTTCATAACTGTTTTTTCCAGGAAGTGGAATTAATAGGTACCGACATACGCATTTCGCATGCGAGGTGGTGGAGGAAACAGATTTAAAAGCGTACTTCGTAACAACAGAGGTTCAAAATTCAGCTCCTTGCACTTAGCTCTATATGAAAGAGCGGTTGGATAATCAAATATATGCTTCGTGAAGGCGCTTTGAACTTTTTCAATGGCTCGCAAGTCTCGCTTGCAGCAATACTGAAGAAAATTTCTGATACTGAGTTTGAAAGCAATTAGTCGAGTCACATTCAAGTTAAGCGGGTGACATTGTAGTGTACCGGAAAACACGTTGTTTCAGTATTTTGCAACATTGGATTTTACGGTTGTTTTAACCTTTAAAACGTCCATTTGTTTTACTGACTGCACATCCGTGGACACAAACCGTTTTGGTGAGTGCCTTGCCGCACGTTTCTCGCCCTGGCTGATTCGCTTCCTATTTTTGTAGTCCGCACAATATACGTTGGGTTCAGTCGCCTCTGACTTCTATACTGTCTCGTATTTAACACGTCTTACGTGTCATTGCTTACCGACTAGTGTCCCAGGCACCACCCAACAGCATATGAGCCCGACCGATTGCTTCGCCATTTTAACGATATGACTTGTAGGTTCGCGGGCAGGATGGCTGATGTGAATGACTTCATCACGAAGCCTGAACATTTCTGCTTCTATCTGGCACGCACACTTCAGAACAGTACACTTCGAAAGTCATCTGCCCATATCTCAATGGTGTGATTTCGTCAGCCTTCGTATTGTTACCGCACTTTTCACACTTCTAAAGGAAACTAAGTGTTGTAGTTTTGTCATAGGCTTCGCAGTTATAAATTGATGCTTATCCCCTTCCTCCTGTGCAGCTATATTCAAACATTTACCAGAAAATGAATGGTCTCACAAGGCTTCTGTAATTATTAACGTAACTTTGTTGATGCATGAAAAATTTAGTTATTCACACAGACTGTAACCACGGACGCTGTGGATTTTTATTTTAACTTGCTGGATCACACTTTTTCTTTAAAAATATTGTTTTATACATCGTTTCTCTGCGTGAATTGTGTACCAATACTTTTCTTTTTGTGTAGTTTCCATCTGAGCGAAGTTGGTGGATATTCTCCAGCTACGTTCGGAGATCTCCTTGAATGGCCCAACTGTGTTCTGTATTCGCCATTTTTGATTTGTTCTACTGCCTTGATAGACCTTGAAACAACCTACGTTCTAATCATACATCTGCGAATGCTTTGTTTTACCACCGTTCTCAGTCACATTTTGTCATACAAACGTGTGTTCACACTCATTCGACGCAGATATATCAGCGCTATCTATAATTTCTTACAAGCAACTTCACCCATATCGTTCATAAGTTAGTTTGTGATAAATTCAAAAAACTTGTTGTTCATTCAAGTTCAGGCGGGCATCAATTCATTCTCTCCCTGCGTGGTTACTTACACGCAGTATTAGTGACACTCTCATTGGTCATGGTATGTTAGTCAGTGGAACTCTTTGGATGTTAGCACGGGGCTAGATGTATGCGCCTATGGAATACAGGCATGCTTTTGAGTAGGTTGAGATATTGATGTTAACGGAAGGCAGACAGGGATGAGAGTGTCAGTGCTCGAGTTCACTGTCAGTACCCATGATTGTAGCTGGTCAACCTAGGACGGCGTGGTTGAACTTTCTCCATCAGCACCCCCCTAACAAAGCTTTTGTCAGAATGAGTTACCATTGGTTTGTATTCAGACCCTGCTAGTAGCCAGTGTCCCTGTGACAAATTTCCAACGCTCGTCCGAGCAGTCCCTGACGTACCGAGCGCACAACAAGTGATCGGTCTAAGGTTCACAGTACCAGTGGCAAATTTAGGCTCCAGGTTACCATTACCTCTGTTCGAAATAATCTACCGCATAGAGATAATAGTAATCCTAGTAATAATAATACTAATAATAATGGGCATCTTTCTCAACAAGTAAAAGTTGTGACAATATCTGGCACAGAACGTACACGCACAGTTCAATGGTTCGATGGTGTATGATGGAATAAAAAGCATAACTTTACAAGACCCACAGGATGGATATGCAAATGAAAATTAAAAACCAATGTTCCAACGTAGAACGTAAAGTATCAGTGGTTAAATCATTGCACTTTAGCAAAGTGTTGCGTATCGTTTATCACTAAGATCAGAATCTAAGAGTCTTTCGAATGTCGTCATGTCTGGTGCGTTTACCACATAGTTTGGTAATGCATTCCAGTGAGAACAGATTCTAAGTGAGAAAAAATACTTTCTACAACTCAAACAAGAGTGTTGCGTCATTAGTTTCGGGTGGTTGCCTCGATTTTGTTTGTATGTAGCTAGAGTCAATAGTGATGTACATGGATGCTGGCTTTCGGTTAGTATCCGATATGTGAGAGTAAGATCTCCACGACGCCGTCGGTATTCTAATGAGAACACATCGAATACACGAAGACCCATTTCGTAACTTATACCGGATAGTCCACGCGTTGCCTTTGTGGCTCTTCTTTGGGGCTGTTCCAAGAGGCGGATGTCTCGTTTTAACCACGGACACCAGGCTTGAATTGCATATTCAACATGAGGACGAATGTAGAAGTTAATCAACAATGACGTCATGCTTTGCCATAGCAATATAAAGTTATGTTCTCATATTCGTTCACATTTCGGGAAAGGTATTTGACCCATACATTGGTCTTATGCGATGGTAGGAGGCAAGTTTGCAGTTTGAATATGTTGTTGACACTGAGGACAAATTATATTGCGTGGATTAGTTGTATTACACTCAATAGAGGTTATCTGGGCTTTAATTGAATGAATGTTCAAATAATCTTCCCCACGAAGAAACGATATAATGGTGTCCAGGCAGAGGTAGCTACCCAACTTACTGCGAAAGGATTGAACAGTCTCACACGACCAGTTGGTGAATTGCAACTGATTCCACAGAGAAGCATATATGGTGACACAAAAGTTAGACCGCAAATTAGTCTTGCCTCGTGATATAATCAGGGTAAGGTCTTTATTACCTAGGTTTTGCCTGTAATTATGCTTCAATGTTAAGGATATATAGATTGCAATGTGTATTGACATGAATCAGATTGTGCAGCAATCTCGTTATTTTTTAATCTTTACAGCCAAAGCGGATAAAGATGGAGTTGCTGACATCGCTCTCGAGAGTTTCTGATAGAATGGTTTCCCAATACGTGCTTAGTAAATGACCGTTGAAGGCTTTCTACCGATGTTCTGCCTGGCTTTCTCATATTGCCTCCGATTAGGCTACGATACTACTGCATAGGAGGATTAAGGATTTCAAATATTTTAACTGTGGCTGTGATTGTATGCACGTTATGATAGATGTTAGTAAAAGAATGTCTGGCTCGTGCTATCTGGCACTCAAGCTGTTCTTAGAACATAAAGATACATGAATGTTTTATTCCAAGGTCACGGGTAGACTGTTGTACACAAATGCGTTTGCTGTTACGTGTGCTAGATATTTCGGGTGTCAAGCGACCGCGACATATGATAATTGACTGTTGTGCATACAACGTCATCGTCAATTTGTCTCACCAAGTCCCAAGCGAATAAATGTATTGTTGCATGAGCGATAGTACATTCGGAAACTTAACTCCTCGGTACTTGTGAACAAATGTTATATCACCAACAAACAAATACAGCACGTTAAGTATGTTAACCGAACTGCTATCATTGACACCAAGAAGGGAAATTAACGTACCGAGCGCAAATCCTTGCTTAACCCCGCTGGTAATTAGACGCGGGGACGAGAAATATTTGCCCAAGGTGACTATTTTAGCGGGATCGTTCATGTATGATTATTGCCAATCAATTAATGGATTGCGGACTTCAAAGAAATCTTGCCGATTCGCTAACTTTTTGTGAGGTACCAGATCGAATGTTTTCTACATGCGAAAATATAGAATAAATATAGCATATTTTGAGTCAGTGGAGTCTGGTATGTCGTTCAGATAATGCAGCTAACAGAATCTGTACGATCCTTAGTCAAAGAAATGATTTTAGGACTTGTCTATCAGATCCAGTGAGCTGATGAAGTTCCTCACACATTGCTCAATTTCAGGAATAATCAGGCTATTATAGGAGTGTTTTGGCTTGGGTTGTTATTTGAAAAGCCCAGGAAGAAAAACGAAGGCTGGCAGATGCACGCATTTCGTATTGTCTCCGAAGTACCATTACTAATAATATATATATGTTTTAAAATTACCACAGCTTTACCTTCTGGAATAACTTATATTTTCAGCCACACAAGCGAGTTCAAACACCTTGTTACGTAATATTAGCATAGCCGTTTCCTGAAGTATGAAACCGAATACCTAGAAAATGTGCTCTGATAATCTCGCTGATAGTATACCGCACGTGCTCTCTATTACATCCAATGACTTGACTGCTAGCTTCAAGCATTTATTAATCTCAGCACTAGACAACGAAACGTATCACTTGGCTAAAAATGTGCCCTTTTGCTTAATGCCAGATCATCGTCGAAGCCATCACGGCAGGGCCAATAAATAGTGGCGGCGCAAGAAGTTCACTCAGGTAATTCACGTCAATAGGGAAAACAGACAAACGTTGTTCACACATTTACCGACGTCCTTGCAGCTAGTTGTGAGTAATTTATAGCGGGATCCGCGCACACTAACCCTGATATGGACAGTTATTACAGGCAGCCAAGCATGCAAGCATTTTTGCACTCAATGACATACATTGCTGCCGAAATACGCCGATACAACTTGTCATCAGAAATCACCGAGATCCTGAAGCCTTGTTGGACGTTGGTATTGGCTCTACGAAGTATGCTTACAATGCAGTTACAGTGCTTGCAACAGCACAATACGCAGGTACCGCCCATTGTAAATCGCAAGTGTCTCTCCTGTCCAGGGGGGATTTAAACAACAACTTCGTAACTTGGTGCCAAACCAAGTGCTCAGCAGATTACTACCTGTGTTATCGATTGACAGAAGCGATATCTCCTGACATTTTAGTCACCTTTGAATGGCATCGTTATGAACA
This sequence comes from Dicrocoelium dendriticum, assembly GCA_944474145.2. Classification (NCBI taxonomy): domain Eukaryota; kingdom Metazoa; phylum Platyhelminthes; class Trematoda; order Plagiorchiida; family Dicrocoeliidae; genus Dicrocoelium; species Dicrocoelium dendriticum. Next base: position 6,203 of record CALYDF020001752.1, read on the forward strand.
CTTAAGGACGTCGGGCACTCGTTCGTTCCCGGTTTTCGCGTTTTTTTGAGTGCTTTGCTAGGAACTTCTCCGCACAGCCATTTTCTAGTACTGTAGTGGATACGCGTTGCAGCTCACATGTAATCGCTTCCTCTTAGCATAGCTGGCTAGCTGTCGCAAAGCTGGTACGAACCGGAGCTCGTTTGAAATTCACAGGACACTAACTGTCAAACATAGGGTAGTGTACCATTTAGGTTTCTTTTAAGCGAACATCTAAAATTGGAACGCATTGTAAGATTCGTTCTTAACTGTAAATTCGATTGCGGGGTAATGGTTGCTTAGCGACAACAGTAGTTGTTCTGCTTGCTCAGCATTGTGTACAACGACGAAGGTGTCATTCATGTAGCTGCTAAATGTATGCACGTGGTGTATATTTCACCCTGATGATCTCTGCATGCATGCTATCCAGTCCGCTAAGTAGATGTAAACGGCCGAGAAAAATACGTCAAATAGCTGAATTCGGATTATCCTGTCGAAATGTTGTTCTTTCTTGCCCTTTTGACACTAGCAGTTGGTCGTTGTGTAGTTCAGACAACCTTGCTCGAAATAACGGCAGTCTTATTTGAGACTGGCAATCACTGTCTCCGATTTCAACGGACCGAAGAGATTGGTAGCAGGAGAGGTAATCACATAATGCCAAGCAGGCTGCAATTTGTACTGTCGAATGTGCGCAAATGGAAACAAGCGTGATCTCGGAACGATTTCGAAGAGAAAATATGCATGGCAAGCAGCGCTACAGTATATCCAAAAACAGAACCTCATGTACCCGCAAAGCAATTGTTTTATCAGTAATAGGGAAAAACAATATTCCTTCATAATTAAACCAATTGAGGATACCGGGATTAATCTATATAAGTAGCTTGTACCATGCATCCTGTTTTGTGAGGGAACTCTTAGTTGTCTCAAGGCGTACATTGTTTGCCCTTGGTTGCGGTTGAACTTAGGACTGTGCATTCAAGGCTGACGTTCATTCACAGTCTCTGAAATTGTGACACAACCACTGTTCTGGATCTGTGTCTGCCACTTTCGCGGAGGAGTGGAATTATTGTGCCCGGTTCAGAACTACTTCGGTCAGCATCCGCCTATTACATTATGATTCCTAACAGCCCAGGTCGCATAGTGGGATAACTGTGGGCGACACCACTCTTAGAGGAAATCTGTTTCACTACACTCAGAAGATAAAATAAGCAGGCAGCAATGGACGAGGACGACAAACGGAATGGTTCAAGTTTTGAAGATTTCCACTGTCTAAACCAGGCTTGACTGTCTTCCCCAAGTAGGCCAGCATTGTACACAACGTGTCCTCCAACGCACGTGTTGTCGCATAGCTGGGCGGTTGCTGTGCCGGGGGCTTGAGAACCAAACACTCAATGTCATTGCGTAGCCGCAGCGAGTAAGTGAAAAGCTTGTCTGAACTTCAGGACAGATGCTTACCGGATCTGAACCGCGGCCCATAGCTGGATCCTTAGCGAAGCACCCTTGCAACATATGACTGTCTGAGGGCTACTGAGTGCGTATTCGTCCCCAGTACGTGTGACTGACTCAGGTGAGTTTGTCGTGTAGCTACAGTGTGTGTGAATTCAGTGCCCTTTTAGATTTCTGCTTATTTATCTGGTTCCCTCTGAATTCCTCAATGACTGATCATGCTTACAGTTCTTTGTCTTCTACCACTTACAGATGCTCGTAAGCTACGCTCTGTTAGTGCGATAAACTAAGGATACTTCATAAATTTAATGTTAGGGATAGGTAGCCGGTGGGTGCTCAAAAGGTTATGCCCTTAAACATCATTCCCAATAACTCTGTGAGTAAGGCCTATTGTTTCCTTACGTCCAACTGGCCATATCGCATAAATGACTAGAAAATATTTGCGCCACTTCTGAGATGGCATCATTTGGATAAATGTAACATACATTTGGTAGGGGAATACCAGCGGATGCTTTGCATTAGGATATAAATACATGTGCATGCAGCATTTGCCGTGTGATTCAACAGATAAGCCGTATGCATGAAAAAGAACTGCATTACTCAAGATGGCACATGCGAGAAAATCACATGTTTGTCAGTTCCCTCCATAGCACTCCTAAATTAACCGCACTGTATCAACTTTTCAAGCAAGATGGCGGATTGCTTGCATGCCCAGTTGAAAATCGCATTTCTAGTGATCACAAAACTCTCTCAGATGCGCACAAAATATTGCAGCTTCTGCAGTAACCTAAATAGATGAATAAATCAACGAACACACAATTAGAGTGGCGCTGCGGAATGTCGGTATTGCATATATTAGTCTGTCATACTTCCTTTGCAATTAGAAGTCCCGTGAATGCCTGTTATATGTTTAAAGGGTACTTACTTTCATCTGCTATCGATGCCTTGCATGCAACATGCAGTTCTTGGAAAACGTGATCGCCCCCGACCTTCTGTGGGTGCGTGGACCACTTCAATACACGCCATTTACCATGGCTTTCCTAGTTTGCACCGTAACCATGCACCGATGGTCAAATGCGGCGGACGACTGACCACCCCTGTCTCCTGCATGACAGTTTCCACAACTACGTTGCAATTCGACATGGGTTACAGGCACAGGAATATCTAACGAAATGAATGGGAACATGAAAAGGGAAGTATTACAGACCGATTTATGTGGGAACATTCGTTCGGCAAGGAGGAAATGCCTTGTGCGCTGCGGAACCTAGTGTAAACCACCTACTTATCTTCATGTTAGCTTTCCAGTGACAATGTCTCCGACCTGAAAGACGCTCGCTGACGCCAGGCTGTCTGCTGCAGTCATCAAGATACCCCAAGTCACAGGTTCATTCATTTTTGCCGTTATTCTACTGCGGCATGCAACTTAACTGTGGAGACTTGGTGTATCTTAGGAAAAGGAAACTTATTTGCGTCTACAACGTACAATATCTTCAGAAGTGGCGTCTTTTTTTGGAAAGCTATTGGACAGATTTGTCAACTAGGCATGCTTCCGAAGCTAACGGGTTGTAAACGTTGCGAGGTAATCTCAGTATGCGGCGTTATTCAAAATAAATCGGCGGATCTGCTGACCACGAAGCTAACATCCCCGTTTCCACCAAACAGGTAATTTTTGGAGAGTTTGGTAGAGAATGCTAGCATTTGGGGACAGCAAGAACTGCGATGGGGGTTTTCGCCAGATAACTCATATCATAATAATGCCCTCGTTAGTATAACGTCTATGATTTTGCAGTATGGGCGTTGTGATATGGCAAATTCATTGCAGCCAATTATTCACTAGTAACCTGGTAACGGAGTAAGTCGCTATTACTCCGTTTGTGTGGTAACATTTTAGTGCCTGCATTTGGATTTTATCAGTGTACTGTCAAGACATAATAAATAAGTGCGTACACACTCATGCATCTACAGTTCGTCTGCACTTAAAAGTTTTGTCAGATTGTATGTTTCATGGGATTTATCTCTGGCTCCTTAGAGCGCCTGAAACAAATATAATTACTACTATGGAAGACAATAAATTCCGTGTCGGTCGTTTGTTGTCATATGAGCCCAACCTCGGGGGACCGGATGGATATTACTATATTCGCGATGACAACGGAGTGAGAGTGCTTAGTCTATGTGCCTGCCTCCAACTTATCACTGCAGTACGAGCCTTCATCACCCTTGACACCACCGCACCACCCGGCATCCTCCATCATCAACAGCGCTGGTCACAAATTGATCATACAGTCATAAGTCGCAGGGGGCATGGTAGCATGAGAGATTGCCGATCAGACTAGTCAACGTGCTTTGAAACCGACCATTCATTGGATTGTGCGGCAGTTCGCATGCGATTTGGTGGCACACCTAGGGCCAAGCAAACCCGGCTGAACTCCTCTAAGTTGCAGGACCCAATGGGTGGGAATGGTTTATCAATAGAGATTTGGTAAAATTCTTACGCTGTACTTTACTTCGAATGTTGAACAACATGATCAACTGCGAAACAAGCCATGTTATTCGCTGATTTGTCCAGGTTCAACCTCGTTCCCTACATAGACGAAAGTTGGATCTGGGCTGGATCGTGGACCACCTGAAGGCTAGCCTTTGCTCTGACTGTGCATTCTGGTGGTCAAATAGCGCCGGTAAGATGGTCGCTGCTGCATCGGCTGTAAACTCCCGCAGTTTGTTTTGCCTCTTTAGGACCACCGGTTACAATTCACATGCTAGCAGTCAGACAATCTGTGAATAATGCGGCACTAAAACACCAAATGACACAAACGCTTGGGTGGCTGGGCAGAGCATCTTGCTCTTTAATATTAATACCTAGTGTAGCCCCCCTGTGATTCCTCCAGTTCCCTCGGATTTTACTTGAGCCATCCCCACAGATCATCCTACCGAAGCACGGATCCGAAGAGGCATACGATATTTGAAAAATCATGAAGCTCCCGACCTAGACAATTTGCCCCAGGATATATTCAAAGATGGCGGAAACGTACTTGTAAGCGAAATCCAATACCGTTCATGAATGCTCGAACTGAGGAGAAGAATACGAACTCATGGGGTTACTCGGCCGTTGTTTTCATTCGGAAGAAAGACTTATGTGAAGATCGCCCCAATTACTGCAGAAATGCGCTGATCTTTATTGTTTTCGTGCTCCACGTATCCGTCCTAGTTTTCAGGTTTTCCTCTGCCTTATAGGTCTTTTCCGGAGAGGGACAAGCCAGTTTTCCTTCTGGCCGAGATTTCGTCGACCAGATGTTTATCATCATCATCATCAATACACGTTAGCCGAGGGTGATAAACATACTTCAGCTAACGGGCCGCAATACAAATGGTAAGGCATTAAGCAATGTATGCTTAACAGCTATAATTAAGTAACAGAACGCTATCACATTTTTGAGCATTGTTGGAAAAGAAAGCTAAAGAGGGGGAGGATAGACAAAGAAACTCACTACACAAACGCCACTGGGGAAGACTCTTCGCCACATCAAAAGGTGTGTTCAGCAGAACGTGTTTATCGTCCTTCCGTCCCCAACAAGGCAGTCAGAAAACACTAACCGATGCCGATTTCGAAGTGAGGGACTTCATTCCTCTCAACCAATCAGCAACCACAACGGTCGACCGTTCAGTAAAGTTGCAGTGGTACATCTTCTGTCCGTATTGCTCAGTCGCTTTGTTTACCGAGTGAACGATCTAGCCGCTAAACCTGCCGCGCCTGAACCAGACAAAAAAACGTGACGATCTTGCACATGCAGACAATTCAGCGCACTCGCGACCGGCTGGAAACCATAAGCTCTCAGACCTCTATGGGTTTACCATCGTTCGACGCAATGGGTTATGGCGATCAAGCAAAAGCCCATGTTACGGTATTGTTACACCCAGATGAATCAGAACAATGACGGCGCAATCAATGCATATTGTAAGCAACGGTACATATAGAAAAAGTATAGCGACAACAGTAAGCAAGCAACGTGAGTGCTGAGTCCAGTGTTCGATGAGACAGGGAGGGACTTGACAAAGAGCGCAATTAGAGAAAGGACGAAACACACACACGTATTGATAGGCTGTTGTGGGCAAGTCTAATATCCCCGCAAAATCTCACCCGAAACTCCGACATAGTAGCTGTGGAAAGCAGGGTCTAATTCCTCCCCATTACTTAGCAGTGGTCAGCTACCCCGAGACGCGGCCAAACTGCGCATCTGTTGACAATGCTTTTATTTACAAACTACCACCCTTTCGTGGTAGCAAATTTGCCTAACTTAATGACACATAGCATTGGCTGTGATTTGCCCTTTGTTGGTCGTGAAAGAGCCTTCTGTGGACCACTTGTCTTTCTCCTTATTCGCCGTAGTTGAGAGTCGGTCGGGTCACGTGAATTTGTGTGCGTCGATAGCCCGGCAACGTTCGCGTCTAAATAACCATACCATTTCATATGCATGTTAGTGCATTGTACAAAGCTTTTAGCGTGACACCTTTTCGAACTCCCGTGCAGTACTTTCAAGTTAGCAAGGCTAAGAACGCTGTTTTGGCGTCGTTGACAATCTCATTGGTCATGGGACGTAAACCAATGAGATACCGGTTAGAAGCCAACAGCATAAGCGGCAGACAGTCCAACGAATTTGTCGAGCACCACCTTCTGTCCTACTTTGATGCCTATCTGAAGGAAACCTCGATGATTGGTCTCCAAACCGAAACCGTCCAATGCGCAACTTATGATGCCTGTCTAAGGAGGAGATCCTAGCTTCCACATGATTCGAAGCTTAAGACGTAACCAGTGCGGACAGACATACTAACCAGCACATGAAGCGGTCTATAGTGATCGCTAGCGGCTACCTGGTGGTGGCTTATTCAGCGGCCTAACCATGGTGGCGTAGACAGGCAATCTTCTAACTTCTATTCCGCAGTTCAGGAATGGCTGCTAGGCGGATAGACAATTGTGTGCGATTGTCATTGCAACGATCATGGGGGACATTGCTCCCATGGAAGTTGGTAAACCAACCTGAAGCTGAACAACGAAAGTTCTATGTTTGCTTACTTCTATCACAGTTGATAACTCAACATAAAATATTAGGATTCCAAGTGTGGCGTTGACACGAAGTTGGTGAGTGTTCGTTTGTCTCCACACCCATAAACGACTTTGTTAATCAGTTATCCCTTCAGTGTATTCATGTATGGCGTATTCATAGGATAATTAGGCTTCACTTCCATATGATCGCCCATACGTTTTGAGACGCTTTGACAAGTGGCTCTCTAAATGGAACCATTAGAAGCACACTCAATGCATATGCAACCTCCCTATTATATCAATGGACTGGCATGCTATCCTCATGAAATCGGCATTACTCAACAAAGTAACACTTAAAGGGGCTACAATGACTACGGTGTTTATACATGCCACATCGTCCTGCTAGAAAGAACGCATGACTTATGATTAGTGGCGACGCAGGTATTTTACTCTGGTACTTCAGGTGAGTAGTTGGAACAGACAAACACTGTTATCTCACCCACGGGCTTTCCTACAATGTGTTTGCAATCATTTACAAAGGCAACCGCGCCCACTACTCCTGCTATGGACCACTGTTTCAGCTAGTCTTAGAAGCAGTTATGTGTGCACGCCGTGACACAGGTTGTTTTCTACTTGGCAACTACTCGGAAACATTTTTCATTGGAAAATAGATAATTCCGGAGGCATTGTTGAAGGAGGAAAATTGCTCCAAACTCTATGCTTACTAGGCGTATGCAATGCTCGTTGGGAGCTCATATCAGGGCCGTAGGGTCACCTGATTTTTCAAGCTTATCAATCACTTGGAAGTGAAGTGTAAATGTCATGTTGAAACGCAGGATGGACATGCATGGACATGCATGGAATCCAACGTCCAAGTATCTCAGGTTCAGTCTACTTCTACTACGGAGGTAGCAGAACTAAGAGCGCAAGTAGCGGCACTTACCAGCCGACAAGAGAACCTAACACAATCCGGATCCAGCCGCCGAAATCGTTCCAGTAGTCGCACTCGTCCTATATCACGTTCGAAATCTCCCCCTAGGTCAAGCTATTGTTGGTACCACGAGCGATTTGGTCATCAGACCAGATCGCGCAGCCCGCCTTGTTCCTTCAAGTGCAACACGCAGAGAAATGGGCCGGCCAACACGTAGGGGCGACGGACGTTGCTGGCTGCTCCAGTCACCTTTTCTTTGTTACCGATCGCAGTACCGGAGTACGCTATCTCGTAGACACCGGCGCAGAAGTCAGCGGTATCCCACGTGGTTCTAATGACGTTATCGAAGAGGCGACTAGTTCATTGCGCAGCAAACGGCACCACTATTCGCGTGTATGACCAACGCTCGCGCATGCTTAAGTTAAACCTATGACGTCCTTTCAAATGGATCTTTCTCGTCGCAGATGTCCAGACGCCAATTATTGGCCTTGACTTTCTGCAGCACTTCGAGTTGCTTGTTGACACGAAGCAACGCCGTCTGATCGATCGTCAAACAAATCTGGCAGTTATAGGTATTTGACCGACATTGAGTTAATCAGTCCTGTATACGCCAACTAGTCAAACTCACCTTTCGGTCAGAAGCTTAACACCAAGTTCCCACAAGTCTTTCGGCGAAAGTGCTTGAGAAGCCTGTAAAACGAGCTTTCTCTAGATGCTAGCCGAAAGATCTACTAACTCCGACCCAGCAGGGTTTCATGAAGAGCTACTCGTGCATTACCAACGTGTAGTTAACGCAGCAAGAATACTTGCAAGTGTTGAACCGTGGAAGACAGTTGATGTTATCTACCTTGATACCACTAATGCTTTACAGAAAGGGAACCATGAGGTCCTCCCCCGCAAGCTGAGGATGTGTTATGTTGGCAGCTCACTGCACCAGCGGATCAGTGACGTTCTCATTGGGAGCAGATCCCGGGTTAAGGTGGATTGCCACCTAACGGAATGGTACCCGTCCACCAGCGGCGTATACCTAGGCACAGTACACAGGCCCATTTTGTTCCTGATTTACATCAACGAAGTACCCCAGCTTTTTCGCTCGCCCTGCGCATTATTTGCCGACGACCTGAAGATTTGGAGGATTATTGTTTATCCCAACGACTTTGGCGATCTTCGGCAGGACCTCGACCGCCTATCCTATTGGTCTGCAGAAGTTGACCTACGGGTCAATCCGGCCAAGTCCTCGTTTAGGAGTCTGGAGAGAGGTGGTAATGGGCCTTGCGTATAACGTGGAAGGCCACCAACTGCATCCCACCAGTTTCACAAAGGATCTAGGTGCACTCTCACGCTGTGATCTGAAGTGCGTCGACAATACGAACAGACTGTAGGCAAACGGACTACGCCTGCTTTGGGCACTTAGACGTAGCTTTAATACTTAGTCTGAAGAGATAGCCACCAATCTGTTCTCTTCCATAATAAGACTGGTTCTTGAGTACGGCTCACCTGCCTATCGTCCGATCACAATAGGTGAGGTGCAGAGGTTGGAACGGGTCCAGCATGTAGCTACCGGGCTCATCCCACTTTACGGGGTATGTTGTTCCAGGGCCGATATAGAGGAGTAGGGCTTTATGCCCTGTTATACCATCGACTTCGAGTTGATCTCATTATGACACCCTGGGTACTGCACCTGGACCACTTCCCTAATTTGGGACTGCTGCTGCATTTTCGCGCACCAAGCATCACAGGCGGACACCGGTACAAACTAGTGGTAGCGTATGTAAACCGCATCTCCCATTCTCCATGCTTCGCGGGTCGAGTGGTGAAGCACTGGAACAAGTTGACGGAGACGCTAGTTCAGGCAGAATCGTTGTCGGAATTTAACAAATTCCTTGACGCCCACTTTGCGGACTACAGGTATGGGGAAGTATCGCACCTGGACAAGATGTAGTGCAGCTGTTCTATGCTGCCACCGCGCGACGTGATTGCGCGCATCTGCCGGATCCACTTGTGATGGAGAAACACGCATTATATCTTCTTACACTCTATTCTCAGTATTCAGTATTCAACTAGGTTAGAGTCACGAAAACATCTAAAATGCCCTTTTCTCTAAATCGGTTTGCTCGCGATTTGTGTATCAAGGCAGCTTCATATCAAATGCTGGTTTTAGGTGTCGACCTATAATTCTACTTTCTATTTTGGAAATGTGTAAGTGTCAGCCTGTTTAATGGAATCCTGAATAGTTAGAGAGTAATGCTGCATACTCCATCATTTTTAGACAATAAGCAGACAGCAAATCTGCCAGGCTTACGTTGCTGGCATTTGCTCTGCTCATTATCAGAATTAGAATGCATGCATACAGTGCTTACCTTTTATTAATCAATGAAACTACGATGAAGAGGGAGGGCCTGAAGACAGAAATTTACCACAGTTACTTTCGCTGGTAACTAAAGATTGTGCTCAGTAGTGATCACCTGCGTCGATTTCAGTACAACTCTAGACAAATCACCACGTATCGTCCTTCATCCAAATAAACATTTGCATTTCCCGATGAGCCATTCCAATACGGTCGTTTCTCAATTGGCCGCATGTACCAGAATATGATGTTCGGATAATTAGATGGAAAAAAGCGGTTGCCTAGCTTGTAAATAGCAATCAACCAATATAAATACACCACTGCTCATAGAAACTTGCTGAAAAGCCCCTTATTCTTAACCACTAGAGGACTCCGAACAGCCCGGTAACTGGCGTTTTTCCTGAAATTATCTGTCTAAGTTTCAATAGATTGTGAGGTTGTTTAAAACCTCTTCGCAAGCATTTCAACCTTAATACAGTAATTTATTACAGCCCAAATATGTCCCATTGTTCGCAACGAATGCTACTTCTTTTAAATCCCACTCTATGCACTGTGGGGCTTTTACATCGGCCGTTGAACTTTCAATGGAACATCGGTCTTTTTCTGTTGCGAATTTAGGTTTCACTAAATAGTTTTAACATTTTCATATGGTTAATACTGTTATCCTTCGTCGATCAATTGATAATGCTATTTGATATATTGAGCGGAGTAGGAGAAACGATCTTAAGACTTTCTGGAACAGTAGGAAAGATCTTCCGGATCGACAACCGGGGCTCTGACATTGTATCGTCAGTATGATGGAGATTCAGGACCGTTTATTCAAGTGACACGTGTGTTCTCTAAGTAATATTTCTACTTGCACATCCGGGGTAGCTATATTGAAAGGTTTAACATGTACCCACTCAGTTACACAGAGCTTATGCTGATTTGAGTTGAGTCCGAACAGTTTAAAACCTTGCTTGTTAGGACACAAATTCAATGTCCGGCTGTTTGAAACTAAAATGCAGTGTGTTTACCCTCCAAGTGCAAGGTAATCAAGGAATGCTGGTGTCACTCCACCTCATCAGTCTTGTGCCGATAATCCAAATTGTCTTAGTAAATTTGTGCAATTTTAATAAATCTTACATACTCTATTTTACCAATCTGATTTCCATAAATATTTGGCCCAACCGGTGCTTAGGCCAACATGCAAGTTGGCTAGTGCTTCATGCATCATGAATTCTGAAAACAGACCTTTCAACATTTGAGAAAATCGGGACTTTGTGCATGGATGTAAATTATGTTGTACGTTGGTATTTGCCATTCCGATGACTGTGTTCACGCATTGAATAACGCAAGTTTGACGTTGTGCTGAATTCTGAAGGCTGTTGATTTATCGAAATATGGTCAATCAAGCACACGGAAAGAGAATTCAATTGCGCTTATCTGCCAAAATCGCTGTTGTAGAACGTAATGATTCCACGGTGTTGTGCCTGAACTAAAGGAATTCACACTGTCAGCTCCGAAGAAACGCACTATCTTCCAAACTATCTGGGAGACGGTTTTATTAACACTAGGCTCCGATATCCTTTGGTATGCTGATAGTTTGTCTGTGAGAACGCCTGCTGTCGCTTTTCTCGTTTATCCTAAAGTGCTACTATGATTGACATGGACGTAGCTACAGGGTATGGTGATTCTAATGGTGCGGCCAATATATCGTGTGCTATACAAGTAGTTTGCTCTGACATATACCTGAGACGAAGGATAACTGCACATAATCTTCTCCCAGTTAGTGTGTGAAGTCTTCTCATTTTTTATCAGACGGGTGCAGACCGTAGACATGTTTGTTAGCTAGATTTGAATGGTGCGACTCACAATCTCTTTGGTAAGCTTCACCAAGTTCAACCATCAGCTCTGTTGACACTAGCTAAGCCTGATAGCATCATGTATGCTGCGATGTTATCCGGTATACTGGGCAGTTGATTTGCACCTTTCTGGACTGATAGCGTTAAACAGAATTCGCTGCTCTGATACAGACACACAGACAACAAATACTGGAAAGTGCGCACCCAATTACTCAATTTCCGAAGTTGATAGCCATGGCCGATAAGAGGGCGTGGAAAGCAGACAGTCCAGATTTTTTCGCCATTCAGGTAACATGTATTCTGTCTGGGCATGACGCGTTGCTACAGTATATATTACAAACTTATGAGATAATTGTGAGATATACACTCTAGACACCAGCACTAAGTATTTCAACCTTGAAATAAAGCTGCAAGATATGTTCGATGAGTCAGCGAACCCATCAGGGCTAAACCAATAATGCAAGTTACATCATACGAAAGAAAAATGCACACCACTGCGGAAATGGACGGACTCTAACAATGTAGTGCAATATCAGTGATAAAAGGACTGAAGTACATTAATCTTAACGACTTTTGTTCTAATATGTAATGAAACTGAAACACTTGTAATTCAAGTAAACTGAGCAGGTGCACATATACAGTAGCCCATCCCAATTTGACCACCTCGGTATGTTGATCACCTCCATAACTTGACTGTTGTTCCATAGATTGAATGTTCACCATGTAAAATTTATGGAACCAGGTCTCTGAATGTTGATCACGGTTGTACGTTGTATGTAGACCATTTGGGCTATCATTGGGATAATAATTTAACTACTATGAGTTCACCATGTCAAAGTTTGCTGTGCAATGGTCGCTGATGGTTTGTTCAAGCAACAGCGTATGTTAATGATGGAAGTTTGTGAGCAGGGTAAAGTTTGTAGAAAGTAGAAGTCACGATTAAAATTCACGCACAATGATGTGCCTCGACGGGGAGTCGAACCCCGATTCACGAATGTCATGTGTTAAAATTTGCGCACCTAATCGTCAGCCCTCGGTAGCTCAGGTGGTAGAGCAGCGGACCGGAAATTCGTGGACCGGGGTTCGACTCCCCGTCGAGGCATATTATTGAGCGTGAATTTTAATCGTGACTTCTACTTTCTACAAACAGCGTATGTGTAGCAATATGCTGCAATGTGGGCAGTTCTTCCGATCAAGGACGATTGCGTATGTGTGCACGTGGTTCCGACCCACCACAGTTTTCACGCACGTGTTTACCCCGGACAATTTGGCCCCATGGTGCCGCGTCTACAACAATGGACCTTTGCGGTTTTGGTGTGAAATGTTTCCACACATAAGTACGGAACAAGCCCACTCTGAAACATGTGGTCAAGCACTGCACACATCACAAGCAGGGGTTTGAGGGCCTGTCTAACGGACTTGCTGCTGCGCGTGCGCACTTATGCTGAACTGCGCTGGGGTGGTCTCCATAATTTCCCCTTGGTAGTGGAATTAATAATACCAATTGACTTCACTCGAGGAGATCTATCGACGGGATCGGAAATTTTTCAAGAATCCTTTGAAGAAGGCAGTAGTGGAAATCTGTCAATGTCGGGATTGAAAAATGGATTATCGTCACTGTAGGCTGTGAACTCAGCCCATCTTTCATCCAGATGATAGATTGTTTAGCTTTCTGTTAAGTATTTGTAGTTTGTTGGACTTGAAAATTTTCGTATGGGATATTTATAGACTGGATTTTATTTTTTCACCACCTTCCACTTCCACCATCATGTTTAGTCTATTCTTGATTCCTTCAATTTGAGGATCACGGATACTTACATTTTACCACTAAGTCCTACAATATTAGGATTGTCACTATTCTGTATGTTCCTACTATATACTACCACTTGACTACCTTAGTCACCTCGCATGATCACGTTAGCATGATAAACAACCCAGTCATCTTCGCTTTTTCACTAAATCTTATAATTATGCTGACTAGTTTGAAGTCTTTCTACTTTATACCTTACGCACTCTAATTTAGCTCGTTACTTATGCCCCCATTCGGATTAGTGCAATGCTTATAGATACAGTCCAACCTGCTATGGGGACCACTTGTCTAAGCCGATCACCTGTCTATGGCGATCAGCACTTGTAATGTCCCTACGCCTGCACCTACCCATGGCGACCACCTGTCCAAGGCGATCACTTTTGTCGGTCCCTTGAGTGGCCGCCTTAGACAGCTTTCACCGTATTTCTTTAAAATTTGTCAGTTTCCTAGTTCTGTCCAGTATTCCATGCTTGACCTAAGATGACACGTATTCCGGCGCACATAGACGTCGCCCAAGCCCCTTCGCCCTCCGCGGCGCACGCACTTGTCCAACCACCTATGTTGGCTCGAAACATATCAACTTGTCTTGTCTCCCACCCAACGATGATTATAACCAGCCTCCTTCATACTCCTCACAGACAATGTGGCCACCACCCAGTATTATCTCACACTTGTGCAGTATAGATCTCCGTGTTCCCTAATTTGACGTTATTTTCAGTGACGCGATTTGAGTTTCACCATGCCGATGAAAACTGACTCCACCCCGGGATCCTCTTTGACAATCTTAAACATCTGGCTCCACACTTTCCCCAAATGGCCGCTCAGGCCTAACAAAGCTGCCTTTCCACCTATTCCACTTTGCCTACTTACCCAGTGTTATTCCAGGACGTAACCCTTTGAAGCATAATTACTCCGCCAAATCCCCTAGCGCCTTTGGCAATCGTTAACTATTCTTCCTATTACTCACCCACGGATCAGACTCGGTCGCACCCAGCCCTTCCCACCGCAAACCAAACTTGCCAAGGCTCAAGGTTATGCAAAAATATCGCTTCCCTCGTACGTACACTTCTACCTCTACTGTCTAAACCTATATACTTTATATTCACTAGTTTGTTTGCCTCCAATAGTTCCGGCTTATGCCTGAGCTTGCCGCACTTATTACTCTCCATGCACACCAGCCCTACTTGTTAAAAATTTTCTACAAACAGACTAACCATCGATACTGCTAGTCTTACTCGAAGTAGTTGATTCCACGATACAATGTGAGTACTCAACCACACAGTTACTAGTTGACTGTCCTATTTCATCTGCCTGAGATCCTACACATCATCACCGCCGTATACCTACTTCAGACTACAAACTTATGAAGACCTCACAGATAGCAACCACTTCAATCCGTTGGTTTGCTTTGGACTACGATATGCACCTACGACATGCCTTCAATCTGAGCTCTTCCACGGCATTTCTTAATCAATAATCAAAACTACAAACCTACTTACCTACTCGTATTGCCGACACCGCCAGAAATGTGGATGCCCAAAGATAGCCATCACCATTCGCGATCCGAAGTATCACCCACTAGAGACATCCAGCACAATACTATCCATTTAGAGTCGCAAAAGCAGCCAACTGAATCACTGCTATTTAACACTTTTTACGGAGTGTCGTCCGGCTCGGACAGTAGCGACCAAACTAAACAACCAGCGTAATAAATGTGTCCAGTCTACCGCAGTCGCACTGCACCCCTAAAATTTACAGAGGCCAGACCGATACATGACAGTCCACATAGTAAAGCCTCCGTTACAACCAGTATTACACTGGATAACCCTGCCCGAAATTAGCCGAACGTCAAGGAGCCGCTCCAGTAACGTAGCCCCCTCCACACCCAGGTAACCAATCACACATTTTCCGACCGACCTCCACCCCAGCCGAAAATCGGGGCCTGTGAACGACGCGTGGCGCAGGTCTCGGCCTGTCGCCTTACTTATTTTGTTTTGAATCGCCATGAAAGCGGACCTCCTGTTTCTGATACGCAACAAACTGATCAGCCTCTATCATTTCCACTTACAGTCTTTTTAACCGCTCACCTAGTAATTCCCCTCCCCACAGCACTCACCATCTACCGCCATATTCTACAAATAATACAGAATCGCCTCCAGAACCATCCACCTCAATACAACAATTATATACTATCCAACTGACCCTAAACTCACTGACACCGACAGACCCTGTTGCTACGTCATCAAACAGCCGTACCTGGGACGTCCTCAAGGTCCATCAATTGTGCATCACAAGATCAGGGCAGAATCCCATATCAGAGTGCTTGATTCACATCGAAGCCATAGCTACCAATCTGACCTTTGTCCAAGAGGTTTCTGTACTAGGCGAGACCTCACATGACGCCTTTGGACTCACCAGCGAAATCGGACTAGATTCACGGTGGAAATGGTAGGCTATACTGATCCCTTCTATAAATGTCGCACATGTGGAAGAATGTTTACGGCACGACGGAGCCTTACACAACATCGTAGACTTCGCCACCTTACCAAATACAATGCAGTGCATTTGGCGTTTGACTTCTCACACGTTTAACTAGGCGGTCCTGGAGGACACGACCCTGCTTAAACAAGCCTATGCTCTTTGTTAGAATGTCAATTATTTTTACGACTTAGCTAATCGCCCAAAAAGTACTTCCCTGCCTGATCTGAGGGGAGAGTATTAGACAGCTCTGCTTTGGAAACTCAATGAGATCAGAGCTCGACCTGTAAGGCAGACTATACCTAGTCCAGATGCAGATGCATGCCCAACCGCAGGACAAGGCGTCCTATCTAATGACCATCAGACGCCTAGACATGTAACCCCATCGCCAACGTGCCTACGGATAGCCGTTACACTGGATGTTGACATACCAAATATGCCGAAACGCTGAGTGATTTGCTGCTGTAACGGCGCATAGTAATTGTGAACATGTGGTTGTTAATGCATGTTGGCATTAAGCTTCATGCTAACGAACTATTTGGCACTTGGCACGATTGGAAAATGTTGCGGAAAGGTACCTGACAGCTTAGTGATGATGAACAATTTTGAACCAGAGTGCGTGGCATATGGGCGTATGGTGACAGCGCGCCACAAGTGCCTGGACAGAGAGGCGGAAAATTCAAATTAATCCAAAATATTTTAGTGCCTAACTGCTGAAAACGTTGCAAAACCGTAACATGAAACTTATCCTGCCTTGACAAACAGCGACGGATGAATAAACGAATAAAGGAAAGAAACCAGCAACATAACCACAGTTTAGTAGTGATTCCGTTGTTTTACTGTGGAATAGGGGTTAACAGTCCTTCTATCTTGGAACGGCCTTAAAATTGGCTATCCGGTAAATTTTGTTCGATCAATTGTAAATACGTTTTCGACATGGTAACAAGCCCACGGTGTATCATCAACCGGAATGTTATAATAAAGGACTGAAACTTGTAATTGATATATTTTGGATTAAGCAGGGGAAATTTGCGCGAATACGCTTGTCGGACTACTCAGAGCGCGCGGATAACCAACTGCGTTGTTGGGGCAGTTTGTCAACTGATTCGTTTTCAGCATAGCGATAGGTAGCAATCAAAGCGTTGCATATAATATGTCCCCTTCGTGTTCCGTTCAAGACACTTAACATATATTCGCGCCACAGCTGTCATCTTAACAGAGATCAACAGAAAGTGAGACGCCTCAAACTGAATGGGAAAGGCCAACATTGCATTCGTCTATCATAAGTTACCAACATGCATGATTGAATCTGATGGCTTCGCCAAAATTCCGACCTGTGAATCTGATTGAACCGGTGCGGAGTATCACAAAGCTGTCACACTAACATGCCTCTTCACTCTCATTAGATCAGCCCTGGTAAGTATACTTGATGTGCTGGTTTCGAAAAAATTAAAAGCAAACTTCGTAATTTTACCTTTAAGAAACCGCCTACTAACTTAGTATCCAACCACATACTTTAACGACGGATGTATTTTGAAGCATAACACTTGCGAAGAGAACTCTTTTCGGCAATTCACTTCAGGCAACTACAACTACAAGATAGATGGACGTACAGGTAAGCGAAGGCTGGGGATGTGGGGATTGGTTGGAGGAAGTCGATTTATAGTCCACTCGATACAGTCAGACATCATGAGTGGTGCGAGCACGCGCGGAGACGCACATACGCACAAAGCACAGACGCTTTGGCCGACAGGTCTACATTGGTTACCCTCATTCGTAACCGCTGTCCGACATTACGGCCACTGCAACATTATAGATTGTACCAGTGTTCTCTGCACAAATCCGGCTGAAGTACTCTGATTGCAATGGCTTCAGCATTGGCCAACAAGCGCTTTCTGATTCCTTTAGGGTTGCGTCTCCGTGCTGTGTAGACTACCTTGAATGCGCCATTAGTCCGAACCTGATGACCGGTACTAAGCAGATGTTCGAGGATTGAGCTGCGGACATTCTTAACCATAGCATGTTGCAAAGATGCAGAGCAGTGCTCCGCTATCCGCCTAGATAGACGCCTGGTCGTATGCCCGAGGTACCTTGCATCACAGGTGCCGGTAAATTGATATAGAACAAAAAAATTCGGAAGGTTGCAAAGCGTTCGGAGCTTTGCGTGACGAGCAGAACAGTTTCAGCGAATATATATATATATATATATATATATATATATATATATATATAACTGTATTCTGAACCAAATTTAAGAGTCAGTGCTACGCGTAATATTGTTGATATTCAAATGACAAACCTAAAAACGGATGCTTCGCATACCTAGTATACCAATGGGAAATTACTTTGGTTTTCGGTTTTTCGTTTGGCTCGCTCGTCCCTAAGATCACACTCAAAGTGTAAGCGAAAATTCATTTAAACTATTTGACCTACTACTTGTGGAATTCAGCAGTATGACTCTTACTCCTACCAATTTAGTAACCCAATGCGATATCCAGGGAATTTTCTTTATCAAAGATAATTGCATCGATAAACTTGGACAGAGAAGCACCGGGACTCTTTCACATTCCCTTGATACTTCAACTCATTGAATTAGCCTGGTGAATTTGCGATTTCCCGCATTTTCAACTGGAATGCTTGCTAAGCTGGTGCCTCATATTTGTTCGCCCTATGGAGATTTGTTAGCTTGTCAGGCTAAGTTATGCTTCACCAATGCAACATTAATCCTACTCGCTCTATTCTCAGTTAGGTCCCCCATTGGTCCCATAAGTGGATCAGCTAACTGCTTGGCACGGTTCTGGTTTCCCGTTTCTAGGACGATGGCTTCAGGCCTCATCGAACAACTGACACATGCTATCAATTCAGGTTTAGGAGCATTATGCTAACCCAGCGAAACCGGTTACTGGGCTTCCATGCTCACAGCTGTGCAATTTGTTGGGTGTATATAACTTATCTTTGTGTCCGGCACAAGGTTTGAACTAGTGGCAACTTAAACGGTGACCTAGAATATATTAGCAGGTGTACATCCCAGAATTATACGGATTGACTTTCCTAATGTTTGCTGTATTAATGTATTTGAACCCTTGTGAAATTGTTTAGTTGCTAAAGAATCAAATTGTTTGAACACACGGGTGCAACACCGTAAATAATGTCCAGAAACAGACTGCCGATATACAAGGAAATTACGTTCCACATCTTGTCCACGGTTCTCGATCAGGTGTAGGCAGTATATGAGTGTATACTTTGAGGTATTCGCTTGTAATCACTTGTTTTCTCCAACGTCCAATGCACACATATATTTAAAAGAACTCAGTTGTATTAAATTGGAAGTAATACCGATGAAGATGAAAACATACACGGACAAACTACTTGTTGCTGTGGATACAAGAAACCGCGGGAGACAGTATTTGATAGGGATAACATATGAGAGCAAAGTGTTTACTCTCTTGTTTTGGTGATGAATACTGAATACTGTATTATATAGACCAAGGAGAAATGAATTCTGTACAACTCATTCAAAATATAGTGAAAAGGGTTAGAAAAATTATCCGCCGTGAATATCTTTATCATTCTCATGTAACATTAAAAATATCTGACACACGGTATTTCAGGACTCACAAATGTGTGGTGTCATCGTAGGCGTGAAATCGTTATCCGAATCAAATAATAGTAAAATACAAATCTAACAATGTTTTGAACTGCTACACAGATGTTGCCTTCATCACATGTTCAGCAAACAATTCCAAATATTTACCACTCTCCGTTTGAAACACAAGGCATGGTTACTCGTTTCACATCCGGCATGACAAGTTTGTATTCTTGTCCGCGTGTGCTGCATGGCCCTCCTAGGTGCAGCATTGGCCTCAGCATGGGAAAGTCACCTAGCGATAGATTACGGAAGGTCATAATTAGGTTGACTCGCACTCGACAGTAAGACAAGGTGTAGAGTCCTACTTTCTCGCACCGATCTTCATACCCTTAGCCACATATACTCGGAATGAGCCTCGTAAGAAAGTGTAGGACCCGTTCGATTTTTTGGGCCTCGTCTCGGTAATCGGAAAGTAGGCGAGCGAACCATACTCAAGCATTGGCCTAATGATGGAAGAGAAGAAGCGAGTGGCAACCTTCTCAGATCATGTACCGAACCTACGTTGGAGCGCCCAAAGCATGCGCAGATCGTTAGGATATAGCTTGTTCGTGTTGTCCATGGACTTCAAATCGTAGCGCGAGAGTAAACCTAGGTCCTTCACGGAGGGTGTAGGATATAGCGGTTGTCCGTCAAGGGTGTGGGTTCGGCCGTCAGCACCCTTCCCTAGGCTCATAATTGCAGACTTGGCTGGGTTGACCGGGAGATGAATTTCTGCATACCATGTGGATAGGCGTTTGAGTTCTTGCTGAATTACACCACCATCGTCGGAAGCGTCAATTTCTCCGCAAATCTTCATGTCGTCCGCAAATAAGGCACAAGGCGACCGGAGAAGCTGAGGTAGATCGTTGATGTGCATCAGGAACAGAGTGGGCACCAACACAGTGCTTTGAGATACGCCAGTTTTAAAGGGATACCAGTCTGTTAGGTGGTGCTGGGCCTGCACCCTGCACTTTCGTCCAAAAACTAAGTCGTGTATCCACCGGTGCAGTGACCCACCGATACCACAAATCCTGAGTTTGTGAAGGAGGACCTCATCGCTGATCATGTGGAGCGCTTCAATGAAATCGATAAATATCACTTGACAGACATATTTTTATTGCCTTCAACCCATCATGCCTCTTTACAAGCAAGTTTTCAATGCATGAGCGGTCTTGCATTCAACCGTGCAGTGCGAGAATCAGGACCTCTTTTCACTATAGCTACTGCAATAACCCATGTATTGCTGCTGCTGACTAGACGATCTCAAAACAGCTTCACAACCTGGAGTACTATCAAACACAATGTTCAAGTGATTATGCAGATTGTAGTATCTCAAATGTTTGTTAGTGCAGATACAGGCCATTTTCGTAAGCAGTCTAAGAAAGTCTTGGAAATACATTTCAATGCTCGAAAGCTGCGAGTGTGGCGAACTTGATGTTGAGGTTGTTGAGGTGAACTATCGGCATCTTTGATTGACGGCTAGTACCAGTTTTGTTCAACACAAATTTTCGTCCGCATGTTGGAAATGCAGTTCAGGCATGGTGACCACGGTTAAAATGAGATATTCCTCTCCTCGTGCAAACCCAAAGAAGGGCTACCAAGTAACCACATGAACTATCCGATCTCAGTTACGAACTGAGTCTTCGTTTGCTTGGCGTCTTCTCCTCAAAATACCGACGGCTTCGCTGAGATCTCATCCTCACATACCGGATACTGACAGAAAGCGAGCGCCCATGTGCATCGCTGTTGACTCTAGCCCCTTACGAACAATGTCGAGGCCATCAACTGAAGCTAGTGACGCAAAAATTCGGTGTACGTTGTAGGAACTATCTTTACTTCCTTTCAATCTGTTTACACGGGAATGCACTGCCAACACATGTGGTGAACGCACCAAACATCGCAACATTCGAGACGCTGCTAGACTTTCATCTTAGTGCTTAATGTTAGACAATAGTGTGATAAAGTGCGGCGGCTTTACTATCGATGATTCACGTTCCACCTTGGAACGATTTTGATTTTAAATTGCTTGTACAATTATGTTTCTTTTCCCATCATACACTGTTGAACTAATGAAATTTCTCTTGGTGACACTGACAAATCATGCTGGCAGCGACTCAAACGAATTTGCGACGGAGGCGTTCAACATAGCGTTTTTGACAAGCAACCGCCAGAAGAATTTGACTAAGCAGATGACCAAACTTTACTTCACTTGTTCTTCAGCTCTTTATTTTTCCGATTAATAACCTTTGCTACCAACATCTTAACCATGTGACGAACTATTACGCATACGTCCAGAACATAAAAACAAATGTTTACTAACCGAATACCATTCATTTAGTATGCTGACATAACAACAATAGTGGTACGTCAGGTTCCCCCAAAAATGGCTTACGCAACATACATAAAATCCTACACCTTATTAATCGCTATAGTATCACATCCGAAACCTTTTCCTTGTCTTCTCAAATCAAAGTCTTTTTGGGAAGCAGAACACGAAAATATATGGCCTTAAGGTACCGGACTTGGCATGTTCGCAAAAGAACTCACAGCTCAAAAAATTGCACAGAGCTCGTACATCAACGTAAACACCGTGAGTAGTTTGTTTGTGAAAAATGTTATGACACTAACAGGAGCCAGCGAAACTACCCTGTTCAAACTCCAAACTTCATTGCAGACACGTTATCAAGCTACGTAATGTGTAGAGTGTAACCACAGAACTCATTACGATTAGTGTGTATACACATACAGCTTGAGAAGCTTCCAAAGCATTTGGGGACCACTATTTACTCATCTTGTAAGCAATACAAGGCTTGAGCAGTATTCCCGTTTTGCTTACAGTGCCATGACGCTTAATCAACGATACTGGAAAACCTGCTAACCTTTGGCATACACAGATCCCCTGGAGCGGATAACATTCATAAGGAAGCGCTGCAGGTAGCAGTCATGCCGAGTCACTAGCTGAAGTCTTTCAGAGTTGTATAGAAGATAATATATTACTTTCAAAATACCTTGCTAATAATCAACCTTATTCACAAGGGGCAAAATTTGTTTGAATTCGGCAGTAACCGTCCGGTAACGCTTTTGCTTGTTATGCCCAAAGCCACGGAGGCGATGGTCGCAGCCACACTGATGGGTTACCTGGAAAGCTGCAGTATCATCACACGCAGTGGCACAGGTTTCGTCAACATCAATCATGTGGCACTAACCTGCAGTTAGTACGCGACAACATTTTCTATCGAAACAGCTGACGTTAGGACAGTAACGTATAGTATACATTTGGATTTTTGGAAAGATTTCGATCGCTTTGATCCTGCTTCCCAAATGTCTGTACTATCCAATCGAAGATCCACTGTTGGGATTGATATATAATTTTTTGTCGCGAACGTCAACTGGAACCTACCTTCCGAAGACCTTTGTCCGACCCGGTTCTAGTCGATTGCGGTTTATGTTGCGGGCGCGTCAAATATCCCCGCAAAAGCGCGCCAGAAACTCCGACATAATGGCTGTGGAAAGCGAGGTCCAATTCCCCCCCCACAATGCAGCAGCGTTCAGCCACTCCGGGACGCCGTCCAACTGCGCCTCTGTTGACGATGTTCTTTTACAAACTACCATCCCGTCGTGGTAACTATTTTCCCTAACATTATAACCCATTGCATTGGATGTGGTTCATCCTTTGTTGGTCGGAAAAGAGCCTCCAGAGGATCACCTGTCTTGCTTTCTCTTCTCCTTAGTTGGGAGTCGGTCGGTCACGTGATTGTTTTGTGAGTCGTTAGCCGGGCAGCGTTCGCGTCTAAGTCACTAGTGCGCGTCTACCGTAACCCCCTTTCATGTGCATCCTTTCCGAGGGCTCGAATACGTGCGGCTAGGATCGTTCTCACGCTCGGTTGATTTCCGTTTCACCAGCGCGTACCCCGGGATAAGCTAACGCCATCAAGTCAGCGCAAATCCGTTCGAATGGCCAGCGTTCCAAGCCGTTATCGTAGGCGTACTCAAACCGTGTCAGTGACAATCTTATCAGGCGTCCCCTCAATCGTAACAGTTTAGCGCAGTTTCTTCACCAGCCAACCTCCAGGAAATGTAAAACCTATGCTTTATTACCCTTGATAATCCATAGTTTCATCCAATCATTGGTATTCAGAGAGATTTGATAGATTTGGAAAATATATTTGCCATTTATTTCAATGGGGCACAATACATGTCTAAAAAAGGACCGGTATAAAGGAAAGCGGCAATTTCCCCTTATTTTAAATCCTCTTCGCATACTCATGAAAGAAAGATATCCTCCGGTTGGAGAGATGGCGGCATACCGCCATCAACCATGGCTCAGTGGCATAAGGTGCAAACTCATAAGAGTGAGGTCGTGAGCTTGAAGCTAGTGGTATTTGGCGAGTGCCCGCTACCGGCGCGTCCAAAAAGGATGACACGGCCATTTTGCGCTTTTCAGGTAGTGTGGTGAATGTCTGGCTGAATCCAGCTGCGACGAATTTTTACAGATACACGCTTCTTACCATTTACAGTACCGGCACACTGACAACTGATGATAATTGTGCTGCAGTGCTATCGAAGTTGTCTTTTCAGTTTTTCTACAAACTTAGGCGCCAACTTAGCACATTTCTAGCCTCAATCCAATGTCCTATTGTCGTGAACCTTTTATGCATCGAGTATTGCTACTAGCGAGAAGTCCCAACAGTCAGATGGATTCATTTCGAATGAACTCTTGCATTTGGCCAGGAGTAATCTACCGAATATCCTAGCTGCTGCCAATATATTTGGTTTAGTGGAAAGACAACAATCTGCAGTATTTATAAAGCCCAATCCCTTGGATTCGGTTGTGGAAGCATAGACGGGTATTGTTGTAAACGCTTCTTCTTAACTCTGCTCTCTGCTACTTCCAGCCACGTCACGGTAAAGAATTCACACAGGCTCTGCACAAAAGCCTTCTATTTACAAGTTTGAGGAAAGTACAAATAGCTGTTTTTTAAAGCTCACTGACCTACTCGATGGATCGCCTGATCGACAGCACTGAAGTAAGCGACTCGCAAATTCAGCTGCGCTTATGTCTCCATTACCTCCCCCTTCAAATGGATTGCTCCTACCTATTTTCCACACATGGGCTTGATCGTTGCTTTTTACCTTGGGTTCACTTGTAACTATCGCGGTTGCCTTCATCTTCGACTTGGCCTGCATGACAGGTCGGGTGGAGCCCGAGCGACCTGCTGTGTTCCGCTTTGGGGATCAGCTTGTATCCATGGTGAACGTCTCCGCTTACAGATCGGCCTACATTGTGTGTCATCTGCTGCTGCATTTTATGTTGTGAGCCTCGTAGCCGCTGTGCTTCGTCTTCCAAATAAAACGTGTCTAACAAGATGTCGCACGGTAGAGATGGCGGTTCTGGGGGACTTTGAGAATTGCCGTGATTCGGGCTCAGCTGATTGGTGTGTTTGACCTATATCTCCTTTCCTACCACTAGCTCGTAGATGACCCAATCGTTTCTGTGGACCACTCTTCCTGTCGACCATTTTCTCGGTCCTCGGAAATCTCGTGCGTACACTATGTTCCTAATTTTGAAACGACGCATGCTGTCTATCCGCTTTTCCCTTGCAGAATAACTGCAATGCTTTTCTTTCCTTCTTTCCACAAGGCGCTTTGATGTGGAAACTGGTTTCTTGACTGACTTGAAGTTCTGGGCAGCACTGGTGATTCTGCTACATTCTGAGCCAGGTTGGAGTACTGTTTCTTGGCGCCTATTCATCTGCGTAAACTGACTACCATTGATTTCTACCGTCGCATCCTCAGCTGCAATGGACACATCAGATTTTGAAGTGGTAGTGTGGCAGAAGTATTGCTGTTCCCTGGCTTCCGAATTCGCTACCCCATTTGTACCAGGATGTAAGTTGCGCAACCTCTGGCATTCTGCAAAAATTTCTTGCGATATCAGTTTCAATTCCGATTCCCATTCTACTTGAATGTTTAATTTTTGTGACAGCAGTTTGATCAATTGCCTCTGTGACTTTTCGAACTGCGACTGCTGCTGCTGCTGCCAAAAGTGCCTGCAATTATTCAAAACTGAGTGACGCTTTTGAGTTCTTCTGTCTGCTGTGGCCACGGTTGTAATCGTTTCCTCATACCTCTGGTCTCTGCCACTCCTAGCCTCCGCACACAATCTTTCTATTTACAAGAATGAAGAAAGTACAACTAGCTGTTTTTAAAAACTCACTGGCGTACTCGATCGAGCGCCTGCTCGACTGCACTGAATCAGTCGCTTCCCATATTCAGCTCCGCTTAAATCTCTACTAGACATCTTGTGAACTATGTCAAAAAGACCAGTTAAATCCGCCGAGTTCCAGGACGAGGTAGCATTGGCCCTTTTCAAACGTTATTATAACAAGTGGTTTGGATGAGAATCTCTCCACTATAACTTCACTGTATGGCTCTAATGTGGAAACATGAGCACAGCAACATCAGCGTAAGTCCATTCAAGCCCTTCTCGTGTACCCACGTTCTTATTCGCAACCTCGTGAGATACACATTTGCAACCTCCCTATATGAGTCAATTTTGGTGTATACGTGAAATCCCGCGACAATGGAATAGAACAATGATTTTGTTTCGGTCCCGTTGAACGGTCATGGTAAATGTTAAAAATATAGACAAATGTCAGCAAAAGTATGTTTACACCGATGGACTCACCGCGGTATACTTATTTTGAACTGTAAATTCAGTGTAAGACCATTAGCAGTGACGACAAATGCGATGTTGGTAAAAAAAACTTGTCGCCTCATGGCGAACACATACAAGAGGTGAAAAGTGTGGAACGTATTCTGGGAGATGACCGTCAATGATATCTCTTACAGACACTCCTGTTTAGCCATGGGTAATGAGTCACCTGAGATGGTGCAGCGAAAGGTGTGTATGGTCAACTCGGGTTTTTAACTCAATCAGCATGGGTGTATAGATGGCGGATTCCGGGAGGGCATTCTATGGTTGACAAACGCGTACGAAAAAGAATTTCCGACGGCATTCCAAGTGACTCTACCATCCTGAGATGTTAGCCGCACAGATTACTGTTGTGAAGGAGCTCCAGCAAATGACGGTATGTGTGGATGGAAATAGGTAAACCCTGATAAATTAAACAAAAGTCTCCACGCAATTGCCAGTATGGTCCGCTGAAGACCCCGAGCACTCGCAGCTTTTTTATGCGCTAACTAGTAGACACCTCTGACCTTCTTGGTTTCCAAGCGTTAGATATCACCAAGGAGGTGAGATCTTTCCTCAGCCGTAGCTGCCAGACATGTATTGTGTATTCCACATGTGGATGTATGTAAGAGCAAAATCGAATGAACGATTCAGGAAGCTCACTTGTTGCATGCATCTACTTGACCGCATTTCAGTCTGATTCGAAAATCCTAGGTAGGCCTGGACCAAGACATCTGGATCCAGATTGCCGGGTTTATAGCAACACGCCAGCTGGTGCCGCAAGCGAAGCATTCTACGATTATCCACATTAAACAGAAGTAGATAATGTACTGTACATGCGTAAACTTTATTCAGATCGGCTTGAACTTATGTGATGTTAACTGGTGCATTGATATTCCTCCACATTTTGATGCCATCGGCATCGAGTAATAGTATTTGCAACAGTCGAAAAGCGTATTCCATGTGCGGCATCAAGTCCGCGCCAAACATTTTTAGAAAGAATAAGGCGTCAAAATTCCCGAATGTTCTACAAATAAGGCTGAAGTTTGACTTGCATTCTTTGAAGCCATTTCAGTCCGACTTAAACACCCAACGTATTCTTGCACCATACCGCCTGTTGTACTGACGCTCCATCACTGAATTCCTTAGTTGTAGAGACGGGCGCTTGGGGGTCAGCAAATCTAGTGTGGTTCTCAACCTTCGACCCATAAGTGCTTCAGCTGGTGATTTGCCATCTGGTGCATTAGAATTCGGAGTAACCCTATAGTACAACAGGAAACGTTTCAATCTTTCGTTCAGCTATCCCTCTTCTTTTGACTTCCACAATGCTCGTTTCAGAGTATCAACAAATCTTTGCGCTTGGCCAATTTACTGCGGATGATACGGGGCCGTCCGCACATGATCGATCCCATTCTGTACACAAAATGCAGCAAATTGACAGGACGTAAACTGTGACCCTTTATCTGACACGACTGTTACTGGCATCCGCGCTGACTGAAGACATGTCTCATCGCAAACATTGTGCTGTTGGCCGACGTGTTTTGCATAGTAATTACCTCCGGCCATTTACTGTAGGCGTCAATGATAACGAAGAAATGCATTCCTTTGACTAATCCTGCGAAATCCACGTGCATGTGCGACCATGGCGATTCAGGGTTTGGCCAAGCTTGTAATGTAGCAAGTACTGGTAACTTGGAGGCACTGACGAATCTAGAGCACCATCGGCCAATATCTTCAATTTGGCTATCCAGCATGGGCAAAAAACGTAGCTGCGCGCAAGCGCCTTCATGTGAGCGGCTTCTGGATGGCTATTGTGCAGTTGCGGTAACACGCGTGACCTGAATATTTCTGGAATGACAATGCAATCTGCAAAAACAGGCAGGAATCAACTTCAGACAAAGAGTTGCGTCCTGTGAAAAACTGTGTCAAAGCTTCTTTCGGGCACTTCTTTGACCAGCCCAGTCTTGTATAGGTTAATACCTCTTGCAGCAATGCATCCCATTCGGTGGCTTGCTTCACCGTTGTGCCAGTGACCGGTAAATTACTCACGGCATCATGTACCATGTAGCCGACATCCGTTTCGGCTGCGATGGAGGCAATGACTGCGTCTACTGACTCACGCTTACTGGTATCGATTATCTAAAAAGGGCGGCCGGTTGCCCTATAGAATTCGTAGACAAGTATCGCATGCTGAAATCATAACCTAAGAGCAGAGTTGCCCATCGCTGAAGTCGACTGGTCGTATATGCCGGAATGCCCTTATTGGATCCAAAGATTGTCAGTAGCGGTTTGTGACCAGTCACCAACGTGAACCGTCGACCATATACCATCTTATGGAACTTCTGCACTGCAAAGATGATAGTCAAAGCCTCTTTCTCCATCTGACTATAATTCTTCTCGGATGCCGTCAGCGCTCGTGCAACATGTGCTATAGCTTTTTCGGATCCATTTGGGAAACGATGTTAAATGACAGCACCAATTCCATCTCTTGAAGCATCCGTGGACACGATAATCTTTAGCTTCGGTTTATAATGAGTAAGCAATAAGTCTGACTTCAGCAGAGATTTCAGTTGCTTGAACGACTGTTGACACTGTACAGCCCATTTCCATTCGACGTCTTTCATCAGCAAGTGGTTTAGAAGATGACGTAAGCAATGAATGTATGGTAGAAATTCACTATAGTGACTCATCATCCCAAGGAATGACCGTAAAGTTGTGACATCCGATGGCACCGGTAACCGGTCTATCACCTCGATATTTTCGGGATCGGGGCGTCGGCCGTTCTCCTTAATTACGAAAACCAGGAACTTAATTGACTTCAAGAAAAATTTGCACTTGCCCGCTCGTCATCGGAAACCACAATCTCTGATACTTTGTAGCACGTCATTCAATCGTTGAAATAAATCATCTTGAGTCGAGCCCATTGTGATGATATCATCCAGGTAGGCTGCCGCTCCAGTTACACCCGTCAGCATGGCATCCATGGCTTGCTGAAAGATTGCCCGTGCCGTTTTGACTCCAAATGGCAAACGGTTGTACTTGTAGAGACTGCGATGCATGTTGATTGTTAGAAGCTTCCTGCTTTCCGGTTCAACTTCTAACCGCAAATAGGCGTCTGCAAGATCAGGAGTAGCAAAATACTTGCCTCCGTTCAGTTTCAGGGAGTGGAAGTGGATACTGATGGGGTTCCAGTGCAGCATTCAGGCCCGTTGAAAAATCTGCACACAAACGAATAGAACCGTTCGGTTTCCTGATCACAACAATAGGCGCAGCCCACGGTGAAAAATTGATTCGCTCGATCACTCCGGCCTGTTGCAATCGATCAAGTTCCTGTTCAACAAGTGCTTGGGAAGCATGAGGGACAGGACACCTGGATCGAAACACTGGTCTGTTATCCGGAAGCAGAGTAAGTTTGCCTGCGTTTTCTTACAGTGTCCAAGTTCCGACTGGAATACACACGCATTCTTCATTTGAAGCTGTTCAGAGATGCTTTGAACCGGAGGAGTCGGTATGGCTTTATGGTGCACCGTGACATTCCTTTCAGCCAAGACACAGTTCAGTGGTAAATTGAACAAGTTTAGCATTTCAATCCAGTCGATTCCGAGAAGTTTGACGTCGGTGCATGAGAATAGGAAGATCGTGACGCGGAGACGTAGTTCCTTGAAGCTGACCTCACATTCAATCCCTCCATCAAATCTCAGCGGTTCCCCGGATGCATTCTGAGCCGTCATAGTTGTGCGCTTGAATGATGGTCTTCCTAGCTTCCTCCAAGTGGATCGCGCAATCATTGTGATGTCGGATGCGGTATCTAGTTTCAAGGTGACTGGAATATCATTGACTTTTACTGTTAAATACTTTCTCTTGCTTGCGAATTCCGTGCGAAATGCAGCGAGAACTACCTTTGTAGCTGGTCCATGAAATTTCGCCCTTCTGAAGTTGATGTTTGTGCGCAATCTCGAGGGAAATGAACGTCTGAAGTTGTGCGCAACTCTACAGTGGGTTTCCTTATGACCAAACCGCTTGCACTTGTGACATTGATGCCCTTTGTAGATACAGTCTCTCACAAAATGCCAAGCGCCACAATTCCAGCATGCAGTCTGGGGCTTCTGAGTTGACCGATTCTGGTTCATCACTTTTCCACGGATAGCTGTACGACAAATCTGGGGTTCTGTTCTGTGGTCAGCAGTTTCAATCATTTTTGTAACGTGCTTCAAGTTAATCAGTCGCTGCCATTCGGCTGTAATCTCTTGCAGTGTCAACTGTGGTTCTTGTTCGAGCTTGTTGAGAATACGTGTTCGAATATCGGCATCAGCGTGGGACTGGAGGCTGCACACGAAAATAAGACTCTTGAATTGATCAGGTGTCATCAGACCCAGTTTGAATCGTTCACATTCGCGATTTACGATCCCGACATGTGTGACAAAATCAACGGCATCGCGTTTGACTAACTTCAAACAATTGTAGCGAACAATGAACAGAGAAGCCTGCTCACCGAATATCTGCGTCAGCGTTTTCACTGTCTTATCGAAGCTGAAGTCTTTTGCGTTCTTCGGCAGCACGAAATTTGTGCAACGTTCATATTCGACTGTGCCAAGTTTCCTCAACAACAAATGAACTTTCCAGGCATCGTCTTAGTTTGCAAGTTGCACTCGAAAAATATCTTCATACTTTAGGAACCAGGATTCAAATGTCAATCCGTTCAATCCATCGAAGACAAATTCTGTGATTGAAGCGGCAAGGG
Source organism: Dicrocoelium dendriticum (assembly GCA_944474145.2). Lineage (NCBI taxonomy): Eukaryota > Metazoa > Platyhelminthes > Trematoda > Plagiorchiida > Dicrocoeliidae > Dicrocoelium > Dicrocoelium dendriticum. The sequence goes on from CALYDF020001752.1 coordinate 37,178, forward strand.
CGTTAACCGATGGCCGTGCGGTTGTCGTCGGGGATTCGCTTTGGATGTTCAGCTTCTGAGATAGCAACTCGATCAACTGTCGTTGAGATTTTTCCAACTGGAGTTGTTGCTGTTGATGGAGCGTCTGCATCTGCTCGAACGAAATCGACATGATTACCGGAACTTCCGTCGCCAGAAAATCTGTTGTGTCGCCGCTGACGCCTTCACCCCACGACCGCAAGCAAAAGTCCAAGACGAGCCAAAAGGAGAATTGTATACATGAAATCATAGTAGCTTAAATAGTTTGAAGGCAAAATGAAGGGAAGCTACTAAAGTACACTTGAGTCAACCAACTGAAGGCAAAACGTAAAATGCAACGGCGAATAAGCAACCGTGTACGTAAGAGCGAATCGAGTAGGTCCTTAAAAATAGCATCATTGGACTCCAAGCGTAAAGCGAACGACCATTTACAGTGACGGGCACTGGCCAATCAGAATGACGAAATGAAACGTTTAAACAAAAGTCACGGAACAAACGCGAATAAGGAATTCAGACCCAAAAGTTGAAAACTAGTACAATAATTGTTTGACACTAAATATTCCTTTAACATAACCAAGTAGAACAGTGATGCGAATAAAAAAACCAATAGAATATGTTCTTGCAAACAGCGCTGCTGAGAAGGGCATGACGATGAACGTCCATTAACTATGACGTGGATGTACCAATCGGCCGAACCCAGTACAGCGTTTAAACAACAGTCAAGAAATAGAAAAAGGAAGAGTAAAGAATAGCTATCAAGCTTGGTCACAATAAAGGAATGTCTAATCGCTGTTCTCCTAATACCTAACATGGCGGAAGAGCTGGGTTGATCCCGGTCGGGTCGCAGGCGTATGGCGTTAGTGTTTGCGGCACTTCAGTGGGAAGGGTTGGCAGAGCACTATACTGGCTGTTGTACTCGCTTTTTTTTTACCAAGGAATGTGATGCAGTGAACCGCGAGGCATTGTGGCTGGTGTTGGGTAAGTGTGGTTGCCCGCGTAATTTTGTCAGTCTACTTGAATTTATGCACAATGTTATGCGGGCGATATTGCAGCTGATTGGGGAGACCTCGGATGACTTTTCACTTTTCACTGGTGTGAATCAAGGTTGTGTCTCAGCTCGTGCCCTGTGTAATATATATATATATATATATATATATATATATATATATGCAATGATGTCTTGTTCTTTTGATGCGGCTTGTGCTTACGGTGTTCGTGTGGAGCACCGTATTGATGGTGGTTTGCTGAACATCCGTCGTTTCGGTGCGAGAACCCTAGTCTGTGATACATCCATAAGTATCTTGCTGTTTGCTGACGAATGTGCTTTGTTTGAACACAGCGCGGATGAGTTGCAGCACATGCCTAATGCTCTGGCTTCGACAGCGAACCAATTCGGGCTCACCATCAACACAAGCAAAACTGTGTGTCTCTTTTAGCCTTCACCGTAGGTGCAACCTTCAGTATTGCCGCGAATCAGCATTGGTGTTGAAGTATTAGAAACAACCTCTCGCTTCTGCTACCTTGGGATTGTGATGTCGGCCGATTCGCGGCTACACATTGAGCTGCGTATTCGCATGTCAAAGGCAGCAGCGGCACTTAGGATGCTAGAGTACCGAGTGTGGAACAACCATCAGCTTACCAATGGCACGATGCTGACGGTGTACAAATCCATGGTGCTGTCCGTTCTTCTATACGGCAGTGAAGTGTGGACCATGTACCGCCGGGATTTGTGATATCTCGGGCTGTTCCATCGGCAGTGCTTGCGACGGATTTTGCGCATCGGATGAGGCGACAGAGTTGCAGACATGGAAGTGTTGCGACCATGGGGAATGTATGCGGTGGACTGCATACTTGCTGCGGCACCTGAGTTGGCTCGTTCATGTGAGCCGTGTGGATTGGACGCAGATACCGAACAATATTATACGCTCAGATGAGTATTAGAAAGCCGCATGTGAGGAAACTAAAATTACTTTACCAAGACATGATCAACTTGGTTCTATTACGTTCTAATCTTGATTGCAGATCATGGGAATCGCAGGCGGTTGATCGGCGTGCATGGCACGATCTGATCACGAAGGCAGTTGCCGAAGTGTGGGAGAAAGGTCTCATACGTGCAGAGAAGGAGCGGCAAGTGCGGAAGCGGCAAGCACCGATGGGTTGTACTTCATCGACGTCGAGCGTAGGGTGCTTTAGCATATGTGGTCGCGAGTGCCTGAGTCAGACAGGCTTAGTGAGCCCTGAGCGAGGCCACTCGGGACTACTACCGAAGCCACGACGAGTCCTGCGGAGATTGTAGGCAGAACCGGCACAGCTTTTGTAGGTACGCTGCATTCAACTTACTAACCGCGTGCTCGCATGCTGAGTCACTTTATTTCAGGTGGTGGGTTTTCAATTTAGCCCTAATGCTCTTCTTTCTCAAATAAACGTTTACCTGTACTCTCTCCTATAAACCTGCACACGTCGGTTAAGCCAATTGTAGCTAATTTCGACAACATTTTCGTGTTTGTGGCATTTCCGCAAAATACACTTTCTGACATCTTGAACTTATTTCGGATTCTTTGTAAACGCCTTATTTCATATGAGATTTATGTCACTGTTTCCCTATGCATTACTTGATTTATACTATTTGTTATCTTTCTCTCAAGTGATTGGCTGTTCCTTGATATCCCCGGTGTGGCTGCGCTTGATGTGTATGTTGATAAGGTGGCTACCTGTCTATTACCCACTACCTCGTCCATATTAGCTCCAGGAGACTGTTGGTCGTTGCTGAAGGGGACGGGGTGCACAGTCCCTGTGACCGCGTTAACATCAAATAGTGGTTTCATGCACTCAGTGTGGACTACGGTCCACCCACCGCCTTTTGTGCGCTTGATTCCCAAATACAGCGTGCATATGTTTGGTTGTGAAGGAGTTTGGGCCAGCTCCGTTGATGAAACGTGGCTCCCATCCACATGCCTCCCGGTCTTATTCCTTCGGGTTTCCACTGGATATGGGGTATGTGGTTGGAGCTGTGGGTGGTGCAGCGCAAGCCAATCATGGTCCCTCTGTAGGCGCAGGCGTGCTGTGGCTGGCCACAGTGACAGGCAAATTCGAAACCGGATGCCGCAAACCGTAGCAGCTATGGGATAAAGCAACATATTCTACTAAATCTTGTTGGTTCTTTATCTTCCCGGAAGGGTTTGTGACGGTGGCTCCTTTGTTGCATTGACGCCCCAAGTATTGTCGCTCGTAGTGGCCCTGTGGACATGCCATGCTAAGTCCCTTAATGCCGTGCCTTTCCGGTTTATGCTCCTCACGAATGAATTCATCTTTCTAGGCCGGTGGATTTTAGTTTCAGATGTGCTTGCCAAAAGTCTGTTTAATCTCTTGACAACTTCCCTGCAGGCCACTTCAGGTCTATTCAGTTAGGAAAGACAAACTTGTCGAACAAATGAGTACTGACAGCTTATGTTAGTTGGTTATGACCTAAGATTACCCATTACTTTCTTTAGGATACCCTGCATAGCACATGTATTGGAACATTAGTGTCGCGTGATCGCTGTTGTCCAAAGGAGTGCACGTGGTTACTACGTCGATTATCAGTTCATCGTTGGCAAAAACAAGGTCCAAGATGGCCGGTTTGTTTGCTGTATTGACGCGCGTTGGAGTAGTGACCTGGTGGTACAGCGTTGAACCAGCGGATAGCTCTTGTCGATCCGCCTTGACTTGTTCGCCCAGAGTGACTGGCGTTTCTGGGTCGTGCAGATTGAAGTCCTTTACCAGGAGAACATGGCAGTAGGATGGTTCCAGTAGATCCTTCATAGCGGAAGATAGGGCCTGGTCCATTTCTAAAGTGAACAATGGTGGACAGTATGCAATGGCCGTTAAGCATCTATCGAGCTGCCTTGGGTGTAAGCTGCACAATAGGGCGTCCACAATTTGAATCTTAGGGTCGTTTGCTAGGTTGCTGAGAATGTCAGAACGGTAGTAGAGAAGTATGCCGTCTCCCTTTGTGGGTCAGTCATTGCGCAAGACTGACATACCAGGTAGTGCCATCGTGGTGTGGTAATCAAGTCATTCGGCTATGTCGCGGTTAACATGATGAGGTTCCAGTACCTTGAGGTTTGACAAGACCGGAGTTATGTTAATTTAATGGGAAGCCATTTAGGGTTTGTATACAAACAAATGAGAGCAATAGATGCTAGAATAGTATTTAAACCCACATTTGCTTCCCGAGAATTTACGCCGACCCTTGTGGGGCCGGATGACAATCGTTTTTTCGGATATGTTTCTTGCCAACACAGCAGGGATGTTTCGGTCTGTTGCACACAGCACCCAATAGTATTCCTGTAGAAGCGATTTACAACGGATTGCTTATTCCTTCCTCTTCGGACGGCTGGGGAGTTTTACTGCGTTTCTGTTCGAAAATGCAGACAACGAGGATCGCGACAACTTCTCGCTGGTTTTTGTTTCCTCTCCCAGTAGTGGCCTAGCTACAACCGCCTTCGGACTTCTCTATGATGGCAGCTTGGTGCGTAACTTGTGCTAAATTACGAACACACTTTCAACCATTTAGTTGGCGTACAGTAGGATTTTCAACACCCTTGGACCACTTCCTTTGTAGTTGGATGATATGATAACGTTAAGATTGAGTTGGCAAACACGGCATGGACAGAGGTAGCTTCGCGGATGTACTGCCACTCTTGCAAGTCATGAGCTTGTGCCTGCGGCTCGTCTCATGTCTGGATTTCGGGACAGCATTGACAAATATCGACCTTTCGTCGGTTCGCTTGCGGTATTCTCCTGGATTTTGCTTCCTTTGCGGACGCTCACTCCAAGGGATGTCAGGAAATATGCCGAATCATGAAGACGTTGAGCTGACAAGTGGGCAGTCTCCGCTTCGTCACCCTACTGAGATGTCACATGAAGTAGCCTTGGCTCGCCATAGTGAAGAGAGTTCGGGGCCAGACGATTCGACACAAGCCAGCCTGCTTGGTCTGGATTCCCATTGCTTGGCACATAGTTTCTTATTGCTTCAAGTCGCCCAGCACTTTATCTCTAATAGCGTTTACCTGTGACTAATGCACGTGGGAGCATATTATCTTCATCTAGTGCTGTGTCCTTTTAGAGTTCGTAATTGTAGCTATGATAGTGCCCCCTTTTACTGACGGCGCTGTGCTCTGTCTGCTCAAAGACGCATTGGTATTCGTGTCATCTCTTACATTCATTGGAGTAGTTGCAGATATACCTGCTAACCGCCCCCAAGTTTGCATGCAACTACGTTGGATGCGTTAGTTGTCAAAATTTTGTCAGTCTTGGGTAAATTCGAATGCAAATGAGTGTCATGAGAGACAGACAAATGCATGGGAGAAACCAACCTCTACAAAATGGTGATTGCCGGATTAGACAAATCCTGACTGCTGGTTCTCATGTTTGGGTTGCTGACTCAATTTTGTTAACTCTACACTGGTTCTGTATGTTCCGTTTCACGTTTGAACGTATATTTTGGTAACGGAAATGGAGTTCCGATGCAGTTGGTTCCGATGTGACCGCTAGACCAGCCGTCGCCCGCTGCACAATAGCCGATAATATGGCACATTTCTGAGTTAGCACGGTGATTCACGTAACGAGTGGGTTAATTATATATTGCACAGCACCAAATGGAGTCTGGTGTTTAATGTGGTTCTTTCCCTTTCGCTTCACTTAAATTTACACCTATGCTGGTAGTTCTTACTGCACTTACAGCATTTTACTCCAATTAGCATAGTCTTAGAGCATGATTTCCAATCACAAAAACATTTGTCTCCGGCAGTGTGGACCGTGTACACATACTTATCCTCGTTGCCGTGTTCCGAGGCATTGCGAAGGCGCAACTCCCGTGCGCAGCTTGCGTGCGACGAACGTGTTGTGACAGACATCCGAGGTCGGTTGCGTCCACAGTTGCAAACAAACCTGGCTGAGGTCGGTGTGCGGAATTTCTGGTGTGGGATGTGGACGACTAGATTTCGAGCAGGTGGGACCTAGACCTGGTGGACAGTTTTGGTGTGGATGGTAGAATTCACGCTAGTTTGACGAGTGTTAGGATGACGGCTGCTAAATGTGTTGCAGCTATCAAACGCAGTGTCCGATGCTTGTGGTAAAGGAATCGTTGGATAGCGCTAAGAACACTATATCGAAAGATTTTACGAATGATGGTATGCATTGGAAATTAATGGTTGATGCGCGACTGGATAGCTGTGGAAATCCGGTTGAAACTGCAATAACGGATGCAATTATGGTATGGGATAGACAATTCTGCAGCGGTAGGTTCAATAGATAGCGTTGGTAAATCCGAGTTGGACAAGTGTAAGCACAGTGGGCTACCCCGAGAATTGTGAGTGGTTGATCCAAAAAACGGAGGAGCGTCAGTCTGCACGACTGCGATGTGAGATACGTATGTGAGAAACTCCGACATATTCGATAATCGGTAACAAAGAGGAAGGTTTGTGCGGCAGAAAGTTGATCACAAGTGCTCCGAAATAAAACGTTATTGGCACATAGTTTTGTTGTTGTTTATTTAAAGACGCAATTAAAATCCGTTTGACGAATTAAGCCTAGAAAGCCAGTTAAGAATTCTTGATGTCTGCGCCTTACTGAGGTTAGTACTACTCACACGATGCTTCTTAAAACCAAATATATGTGTGAAAACGACTTGCACACAGATGGTTTGATGTTAACTACTGAGGCGCTACATACCACATCGGAAGAATCGACTCGTTCAGGGCCGATGAGTTACTATTTCCAGGTTTTCTATGATTCTGTCATCTTCCTACTCTATATTATTCATAAAAACTGTAGCAACCGTAACGGCTTGTGCACGGAAAAGGTGTAGCAATCGTCCACCAAGGCTCTGTTCAACCTCTCGTTCAAACGGACCTACCCCAAGCGTTGTAAGTGGTGTATTGAACACGTTGTTAAATACTCCGATCGTTCATTTGTTCAAATGAGTGCCTTACGGATGACGTGCTCTCCTCATGATTCACGCCGCATACTGGTCTCTGTCTCTGCTTACCAACACTCCATCCTTTGTTCGTTTGTTGGCACATTTGGGTCCGTACTATCCATCTACTTGTTCTAACTACGTCTGTATTAGCAAGCCTTATACGTTCGACAAAAACAATAGTTTACCGCCCTGTAATGTCTATCTTGGAAATTAATCAGTGCAAAGCTTTGCGATGAACCGAGTCCTGGCACGACCACACAGTCATGTCCTTCTAGTGGGGGACTTCAAGCTGCAAACAATCAACGTTCCAGTATTGCACAGCGAACAATTCAAAACCGCTTTGCAAAAGGTGATTGCCCGTGCATCTCTATACCACCATGTCACCACTCCCACGCGGTTCGGAACGGGTGACACACCCCTGTTTTTGACCTTGTGCACACCAAAGAGAAACTAATGATCGACACCGTGAACATGGATACACCACTTGGCCGTAGCGATCCTGCGATTTTGCGCTTTCGTTACATCTGTTACTCGGATTACATCAGCAGAAACAATGTGGAAATCTATGTCGTTACACATCTCGATATCCTGTCCAACCTCTTTCAAGAAATCGACCGGTTCTTCCTGGCCGAGCAACTGCCCGATGTCGCTTGGATAGTATTTGTCACCCAATTCACTGAGCTAGTGGCAAATGCATCAAAATTCAGGGGCCTTTGCCCGAAACAAGTAAACTTGTTCCTGAGAAGCCTTATTAGAAAATGCATGAGCTTAAGGGATTCAACCTTGTGCGCTTACAAAGTCTGTTCCAGTAACCTGACCCGGGGTGCTTACACAACTCAACGAAACCACTTCGTCAAGTTGATCCGATAAGACCAACGTCAGCACCAACAGAACTTAGCGGTAAAATTCAGTACAAATCCCAAGTTGCTGTATAGACACGTCAAGAAGCTCCGCAGAGTGCAGCGCGGATCCCGATTTTACCTGCAACAGATGGTCCAGAGCAAACCGCACAAGAAGCGGTCTACGTGCTTCGCCAACATTTCATTCATACTTTCTGGAGTGAATCATCATTTCCTTCGCTTTTGAAACAGCTCCCATTGCAACCAAGGTTAAAGAAAGTATCGTTCACGGCAGCCAATCCAACAAAAGGCTTATATCATTGCGCGTGCAAATCTCACCTGGCGTTCACGACATCAAAAGGGAGGCACTGAAGACAGCGACCCTAAACCTTGCCACACAATTAGCTCAGTACTTCCAACGCTGTCTCGAAGCAATGCAGATGCCGACAATGTGGAAACATCGGATAGTCACTACTATTTACAACAGTGGTAACCGTTTGGAGCCCTCGAACTAAAGTCAATCAATCTCCTCCCAGTTTGATCCAAAGTAATGGAACGTATAATTACAGAGGCGCTTCTTGCACCGAGATATTAAATTTACTTGATGTATATGTTTTTTAGACGTAATTTTACCAGACATTTGATATCCGATACTTTTATTTCGGGATATCAATAACACGGCAAGCCTCAACAGCCGTGCTTTATCGCAGTCAATTGACAGTCCTACAGCTGTCACCGTCACCTATGGCTTAGTTACACAGGCGGCTGGCATCCAGAAGTCATGGGATCGGAACCCGCCAGGGATCCGAGGAGCCCGCATTACTGAAGATGCCCAGAATGTCGAAACGCCCGCTTGGCAATTTTCCAGACGTGCACGTACCTGAATGACTGAGCGTGAGCTTAATATATGAAAGGAACTGGAGTGAAGCGGTGATTCACTATGCCAAATATCCTTTCGGTCTTTATCTATTGAGGTACTTAGAGATCATTTATATCAGTGATGAAATGCAATGCTGAAGCATATATTTCATACATCCAGGCTGTTTGGATCCACACGCAAAAGGGATTGTCCAAATTAAATGAACTTGTTTATTTGTAACTGCCTGGTGGTGATGGCATATGGCAGTTGTACGGAAGCGGCTGATGTTGTTGTGTGTGTGTGTGTGTGAATCAAAGTCATCTAGCTGGACTATTACAAAACTTGGGACCATCTAGATTAGCACATTTTGCAATATAGAAAACAAGAGGATGTGACTAAGTCGATGATTCGCATCTCGCTTCTACAGTTGAGGCTGCAATTGCATGATCCAGGGACAATTATAGTCCGGTTGAAGTGGAAATCTTTGTTCCACAGAGTTCAGTGCTGGGACTGCGCTTGCTTTAATGTTTTCATTAACAACGTAAGCTTTATCGCCCAATACTCTCAGCTTCTCGTTGACAATGCCGAAATATGACAAGTGACGTATAATAATACATACCACGATTTGCCCCAACACTGCCTGGGTTACGTTCATGAATGGTAAAGATGGAAACTACCATTTTAACGCAGCTTAGTGCAAGTCGATTTCGATAAGGCATCTGCCGTACGACGTACGTTAATGTGAAGTGTTTTATGCTTAGATTAGTGAAACCAGCACTGGTGACGGTGACCCTTGAATGAGAGAAGTCAAAGAACAGGGAAATATCAGTTGTTGAGAAATACTGGTGCGCCGTAGTTACAGTACTCAAGAACTAAAGGAATACGGGGCGTACAATGGAAAGGAGGCAAATTCAGCGTTACACAAGGGTTATCCGAATAAGCGGATTGGTCTCATTGTGGCCTGGTATTGGTTAAGGTCACATAGTGATGACAGGCTAACTTGTGAAGCATAGGAAGGAGGCCGTTAAGATCAATCACAGTTACTGCACGTATGTGTCATATGTCACAAGTGGCCTCAAGTTGCGGTGCATTGGTGCGAATAGCAAGTCACACAGACCACAAGTTGCAGCAGGTCTCCTAATTGCGGGATGTCACGACGCCGGTTCAAGGTGATTTTGGCTGCTCCATAATTCCGCAAAAACCCTTAAAAGACAGAAATGGACATGTTGGCCTTCTGCGCAGGTACTTTGGCTTCTCTGGTCCAGCAGTCTTTCCATAAATGCTTAAAGGCTACCTACTACCTCTAAGAACATGCAAACAGTGGCGGAAGAATGATCGCTCTGCTGTCGACACATCCCAAAGCTGTGCAAGTAATAATGTAAAAAACATTCTCCAACTGCATTGTGAATTACATTAAAATCCTTCTGAATGCATAACAGTCGGTATTGGCACCTTCGTGAAGTATTCATAAGGGCCCACCGAATCGTGAAGAGCCCCAGCCATCTTTGCACTTCCTTCCTATAAGTTGTTTATAAAAACCAGTCCGAGAAGGCAAAATCTAAAGCGTGAACAGAGCAAAGTCGGTCTGAATCCGTTGGCAATTCTTGTACCTAAGCGGTTCAGCCATGAAACGCCGTTCTCTCATGCCCTATTTCTGCTCGCCATGATTTTACAAACGTCCTCAAGACTCATTGAGCCATTTACATTTCTCTGTTTAAGTGGCGTTTTTCGTGAAGCCACAAAGCGCAAACGACTCTGTGCTCTCAACTTCTAACCAGATTGAATTATACCTGTAATCATGATAATCTCTTGAAGAATCTACCGGCACATCAAATTTCTTGACTCTTAGTTCAATAATTTTACTATGTGCACCTCGATCGCCTTACAGGATATAATAAACAGTATTTTTTCACTCCATATATAAATTTATTTCGTTCTTCATTATCCATCAAATATCCATCAAATGCGAATAATCTATGTCCAACCATGAAAGTTTCAAACTAATTTTATTCAGCTCAGTGCTGAGCGCGACAGGTTAGTGTCTGACAAACTGCAGAATGGTGCATCACCCATCAAGGTGACATCACATATCCTTGGTGCCTTTCTTCAGTAACCCACTCGGTATGTCCTTTAATAATGTTTTCACGCCAGCCTCGCAACACACGGTTTCTTTCCTGAATGCACCGTTTGCACAGCTGTGTCTATTATCCACCCGGAACTTTACTGATTCAGTACACAATCAAATTTCTCTTTGTTAATGACCATTACAAGCGCTTGGTTAGCCACTGTGTGTCTGGAATTAGTGGATCCACTACTTCTCGCACAATATTTGTCATCAAATAATGAGGCGGTTACTGCACTCGTTCATCTAATGCCACAAGGCTGAAATGGTTTTCCCTGTCATCCCAGGCTGTATAGTATTCGGGATGACAAGCAATTATTGCAACTGTTTGTGTGAAATAATGTGCGACGAAACGGCTGCATATGCGCCGAACGTCTAAGTACGAATATTCTTGAAAACGAAGACTAGGTGGCTTGTTTTCGTGCACAACAAACTGCGTGACATCATGTCTGTTCTTATCCAGTTTGCCTCGGATCCAGTTCATTTCTTTGTGTAGGCATACACAACAGCAGCTAGACCCACACGGATTCGTCGCCACTCAAAGCGGGCATCCGTTTAATGTTGCATCGTCTTGGACTTACGCTGGTAATGATTTTTCCAATCCAACTTCAATAATTGCCAGTTGACCTACGAATACTGCGTGGCATTTCCGCTTGCGACTGCGTAAAACGATACATTGGAACAGTAATCCTTTGTCTCTCTTCTGTACGTAGAACACCACAAAATGTCACAACGGAGTCAGAAGTAGCTGCATCTAAAGAAATACCGCTGTGTATAGTGGTGCGCAGAGAGTGAATAATTATCCGAATCACAAACCGCACAATTTGTTCAATTTTGTTCTGCCAGACTAGAAACATCCATTCAAAGCAAAGCTACCTACCGATTAGAACACACCTATGAATCTTTGTATAAACCTGCTTTATAAGCAAATGTAAGTAGCGCAGTTTTTTCTTCGGTAGGTAGTCTGTTCGCTGACTTTAAAAATTCTACTGCATACGAAATCCACGCACCACTTAATTGTTTTTCGTCTTCTGTTTCATTTAAATAATATGTTGAAGACCACTGTGATTTTAAAATCTCTGAGACGTAAAAGGTTACAGTACGCCGTTGGTCTTATACAATTATTTACTAACGATCTTCCGGTAACATTTAGACTCTTAAATTCTTTTTACATTTTACGAGCGTACCCTTTTGCCTTTAGGTATCGATTGATCCCTCCTGTCCAATGCGAATAGCAGTCGCTCAGGACCTGTTTCTGGCTCACATGACTAGTGCGCTCCAATATTTAGGATTATTTACACTACAAACGCACTGTACTTGCTTTTCACCTTTCTTGTGATGAAGGTTGAGTTCGCTCTGCACTGGTTTATTTTGACTTGGTGAAGTTCGAATGTTCCAACATACAAAACTGAGGAAATGGAAAACAATGCAGTGTTTTGTGTATGCACCGAAATTGTGATCTAGCCAGTCAGTTCCGATCAACCATGGACGGTGTGTGCCGGTAAAGGTCGAAATCCCTTGTATAATAACATTCAACATACGAAGTTGACCTCAGGGCTACCTGTGCACAGAGCGGTCGATTACTGATGGACAATCTATCCTTGGCGGAATTTGGACAAATGAGCGCTCTTACATCTGCTTGGTTTGTATCGTTGGTTGCATCTGAAACAGTGGCCTGTTTGGTGACTTGAATAGGTAAGTCACTGGAACTTAACGACCTTTGTTACCACGGAATTCACGTTTGGCTATAGCATATACTAAATAGCTTTTATCTTCCCATTTAAAACATAGATGATTGCGAGCGCTTCGGCAATAACACCCTATTTACTTAAACCCAATCGCCCCAAATTAACACAGTATTCTTTTTGCCTTCACCCACTCTTTCCCCCACCCACTCTAATCCCGATAAAATTGGCGAATCTCACGGTAAGGGATTTACTGCGGAAGGCTGTAGAACTAATGTGATTGTAAGAGTAAATACTAGGTGGAATGATGAACACCGCCAGGACTTTATAAGACTGATGAGGCCTAAT
>CALYDF020001753.1:0-13917 GCA_944474145.2 Dicrocoelium dendriticum
CGGAGACACATGCGTAAACCAGGTGGAGAGGTGTTTCAGGTGGGTCGTTTGTTGGGACAGTATGGAAAGTATCCGTTGGATAGGAATAATGCAGAATAAGATCGGTGTATTTTGTGCCTTCATGCATGGAACGCTTAGTGCAGCGACACGGTGAGGTGCCGCTGGCGGACACGACGTACCAAATCAACTGCGAGATGTACATTCCGTGGCACTGCATGTCGGTGGACGTAACCGGCGTTGCTGTGTCTTTTGTCCACGTTTTATTGCCGAATGAGACATCAGGCAGTCACAAGGAAGCGATGGAAGCGATGCCTGGAAAGATCCCTGTCACATCTCGAGCACAGACGATAGTTATGGATAAATTTGCTGCTAATGTCGGTGCGTTTCAATCAGTGTACCTGCGGGCGCCTCTGGTATTTTTTCAATTGCATGCGGTGAGAGGCATGGCTAGCCCTTGCTCACCCCTTCGTAAGGCCTCACGGCGGATAGCACACTTCTATGGCGGTGGTTGCATAAATTGATATATACCAGAGATGAGGAATATTGCGTTAAACTAATGCATGCTATAGAGATGCGAAATGCGGAATGCTATGAGTACTTGATGCGCACTTGGTTACCCTATTCGTCCTCATGGGCGACGCATCGATTGCGAACGGTGTGCACATTTGGTTGCTTCACAACAAACAGGGTGGAGAACGAGAACCGGCAGCTGCAGCGTGATTATCATTACGTAGTACGCGCGTACGCACATCCTCGTTACGGACACGTTGTTGCATCGGGCACCAGCAATGCTTCCCAGACAACCATGATCAATGACTTGTAGGCACCTCAGATCTTCAGACGGAAGGGGCCAAGTCTGACTACCATAAAGCAGAACGACCGTCACTGCGGCCTTGTATACACGGCCTTTCAAACGAAGGGAACTTGCCTTCTGTTGGCAGGGATACCGCGTGTTCAGGAAGGCAGCTCTGGCCTTTGCAATACGTGTGCCCACATACGTTTCTATGTGCCCATGGTTGCTGCTGCAGATGCCAATATAAGTGATTTGCTAATACACCTCTAGGAACACAGCTATTATCGGTCTGCGGTATGCGTGGCGCTGCTCCAGCACCTGCCGCAGTGAATACATGGTCTATACAGACACGTCCTGGGCGGAAACCGGCCTGCTCTTCCCTAATCAGACATTCCCGTTCCACAGTAAGGCGACGAACGAGAATCGAGGCAAGTGATTTTCTCACAACTGGCGGTACGCTAATACCCCTGTGGTAAGCCACCTCTGTGCGACTGCCCTTCTTGTATATTGCTCTTGCCGCTTTATTCAATTTTAAGTCTGATCTCAATTTCGACATCTGAGCATGAGTGCTTGTCTAACCTAATGGCCTAGCAAGAAGAGCGACCAATGCCCGAAAAGGAAGATGATAACTAAAATTGACTGCAGTGCTTCACAAAGTGTTCTGCCAAACGTTCAAAGCCATTTGACAATCTCTGATTCCACTGTCGTCTCTCGTCGCGCATGGTCTCGATAACACCAGGTCTCGTCCTACTACTTTCCTGGCTTTGCCGGTTGGCTGGTGTCTACTACTGTCCAGCCGGATACTTCGTACACGGCGTGAGACCGGGGCCTGAGACCACTGACACACTTCATGATTTTGAACGTCTCTGTTAAGTCACTTCAATCTGTCTTCTTATTGAAAACAAATCTAAGTTACCCAACCCATCTTCACACGATAATCCACGCTGACCTATTATTCGAGTAGCTAGACTTTGTACATTCTCAATGCAAGTAATACCTTTCTGTAGGTATGGTGCCCATGCATGAACGCAGTATTCCAGATGTGGTCTGACCAGACCTTTGAACAAGGGGTGAAAGACCTCCGGCTTGGTACGACGCAGAACTCTCCTGAGACGAAAATCTGCGACATTTGTTCTCCGCTGCTATGCGAGCAACGTCAGCCATGTGTCCTCCGCCATTCCTATATCTGGCCAGGCTCATAGGTAAGTTTGCGTGGCTTTTCTTCTACCTTTCCCTCAATAGACTGGAACGCAACCGACTGCCTGTTCGCCGCTTGTCCACCGCCACCGTTATCCTCCTGTTTGCCTGTGACAGAGGTCCTCACTGGTAACCTGATGCACATATTTCCTCAGCCGCCATGAACTTTCCGTAGGTAGATATGGCTTCTCTGTTACTTTTCATTTCATAGCTTACGCATGTTCTCCATACATTAGCACCTTCGTAACCTGCCACACTTCTCCTCCGTTGCTATGTGAGCAACGTCATCCATGTGTCCTCCGCCATTCCTATATCTGGCCAGGCTCATAGGTAAGTTTGCTTGCTTTTCTTCTACCTTTCCCTCCATAGACTGGAACGCAACCGACTGCTTGTTCGCCGCTTGTGCACCGCAACCGTTATCCTCCTGTTTGCCTGTGACAAAGGTCCTCACTGGTAACTGACGCACAGCTGTCCGCAGCCGCCATAAACTTTCGGTAGGTGGATATTGCTTCTCTGTTTCTTTTCACTTCATAGATTCTGTTTGCTGCCCATACATTCGCACCTCAGTTCACCGCCTACCCCGCCCGTTCGCCGCATACACCAGGTGTAAGCGTATCCATGTGTCGAATACCTTTCCAGTGCCTCATGTGTCCTTGCCTTCAGTGACCGTAGTCCCATCTGCACCATGCGCCGACCGTGAAGAGCATGAAACTACCGTCCGGTAAGCATGCATACATAAATACATGTATATTGATATTCTCTAAGGCTGCACAGCATCACCATGTTCAGCTGCTCCATCCGCTTCCATGACATCAAACAAGGGAACGCTACGTTTGCCCTCCTTAGGGCTTACATCAAGGGAACGCGAAAATGGCCCTCTTAAGGGCCCACCATTTTTAGTGTCCACGCATTGCGGGTAGAGTGCGTCCATAGACACGCTCCCCACAATGACGCGGATATTAGAATTGGTGTGAACGTCGATCACCTCGTCCTCCCTTTCCATGTGGCATACGTATTCACCTTTCCAGCTACCTTTCCTATAGCGAAACTATCACTTCACCTCATAGCTATTTCAGCCTCTCACAGGTAGGTTGGCAGGTTATGAAGCCCCATGTACAACAGCCACCAGTTCTCCCCGTACTTGTCTCATACTTTACGGGGTACCATGTCACATCTAATCATTTAGCATATTCGTTCACGCCTACACCTAACGAAAGCACCTATACCCCATGACTCAGTGATCCGCTGTGCTTACGTGACGCTTTGCATTCGTCCGCAGCATACGCGTGAACACTTTGATTGGGATTGAGCGACGATGCAGTGATTAGTTTACCTACCGTTTTCCTCACCATCCTCTTACACATGCAACCTCCTTCCATTGCCTTTGTATGCCAGTGGACAGTCAGCCGGTTATTTACATGTGCAAAAATGTTATCCATTATTTCAATGACATACGTATAGCACAACTATTTAGGTAAAAGTTCCATAACTTAGATATTAAAAACTGGGGCGACATTTACACATCTGCATAAGAATACCTTACACGTACA
Organism: Dicrocoelium dendriticum; assembly: GCA_944474145.2. Taxonomy (NCBI): domain Eukaryota; kingdom Metazoa; phylum Platyhelminthes; class Trematoda; order Plagiorchiida; family Dicrocoeliidae; genus Dicrocoelium; species Dicrocoelium dendriticum. Next base: position 3,541 of record CALYDF020001753.1, read on the forward strand.
ACTCCATCGATCCACCGCCTATCCCTTGCCTCATTCATTCTTCCAACATGAAGTTCGACTATCACATACGTAAGCATTACTTTTCAGCTATTTACGGGTTTTCATTCAGTCGGATTTGGTTGGCGGCATCCCCCTACTCATTCCGCCGCCACCGTTCAACCACACCGCCTATCACAGTAAGCCGGTGATTATATACCACGCATGCGTGGTTTATAATGCACCCACTCGCAGTTCCAAACACGCAACGCCAACGCAGTGTGAAATCCGAGGATATATGACACGGTGAAAGGTAATTGGGAAAACGGTCTCCGTAAAAAGGGGATAAACTATACACATAGGAACACCATCGCGATGTTTTCGAGATAACATAACCATACGGCCATTCGCTGAACCACAGTCGTTGCAAGGCTTTGTATATGCGAGCGTCATACCATCTTTTCTAGGACAACAGGGCATACACACAGACCGAACCAACCGAAATCTACAGACCCTTGTAGCCAGCTTCGACGAGGTATCGCTGCATAGACGTGCACTAACATTATCAACATGCATATGCAGCGCATGACAAACAGGCTATCACTAATATTGAAATTATAAAGTAACATGTATATGTCCAGGCTTTCCGCTATGCCGATATACCTCCACCTTTAAATCGCATAGGAGGTAAGTTACTCAGCAAGCAAAACGCACTTACTTGAAACCGCCAAAGTTATCCAAATTATTTATTCCAAAGGATAAAAGTTCAACAATATCTCCACAATCACTGTATGTTACGTGAACGGTATCATTCCAAACACTTGAACCATCGCCAAAAAATGTTACATATGCGACCATTTATCCACCTTAAAACTACCTATGTTAGGTATCGGTGGCATTCCACCAGCTAAAGTGAAGAAGACATATAAGTGCAACATACCCCTCAGCATAGTGCCTCTAGTAACATATCTATTTGTATTTACCCATTTGGATATATATGTATATATTCTAATAGAATTGCACATATACATATGCTTCTACAGACATATATGGTTGGTGGCAGCCGGTACCGGATTTGCCTGTCACTGTGGCCTGTCGCAGGACGCCTGCGCCTACAGAGGGACCATGGGTGGCTTGCACTGCACCACCCACAGCTCCAACCACACACCACATAACGAGTATACACCTAAAGTAATAAGATAGGGTGGCATGTGTATGGCAGTCACGGTACAGCAACTGAGCCGACCATCACTCCTGCACAGATGCACCCAAGCACGCTCTATTTGGGGATCAAGCGCACACAAGACGGTGGCTAGACCGTAGTTCGCTCCACGCCAAGTGCATGGAACCACTCTTTGATCCTAACACGGCCACAAGGACCGTGCACCCCGTCCCCTCCAGCGATGACTAACTGTCTCCTGAAGCCAGCATGGACGAGGTAGTGGGCAATAGACAGGTGGGCACCTTGTCAACATGCACAGCATGCGCAGCCACACAGGGGATATCAAGCAACAGCCAATCACTTGAAACGACAAGATGAAATGATATAAATCCAATATTGCATATAGATACGGTGAGATAACGATTCGCTAAATTACCGTATGAGGTAAGTTGGTTAAAAACAATTCCGCGATAAGTAAAAAGTGTCCACAGCTTACTTAAAAACGTTACAAACGCAGCAGCGTTACCGAAGCTAAGCGCAATTGGTGTAAGCAACTTTGCCAGTTAATAGAAGATTATTCAGCTAGGCAGATGAAACCAAATAAAGTGGAATTAAATTTATCCAGCTTAAAAAGACCTAGCTTAAGTGTAAGATGGCTTAGCCCAACTGCGTTGAAGAAACATCAAGAATGCAACAACAACATCAGCATGAGGTATAACAGGTATTTATATATATATATATATATATATATATATATATATATATGTATACAAATATACCTAAGTACTTATGTCCGCACGTTAACTGTATACAGGTATAATTATTTCAATTAAATATTTCGGTGCACCTAATTATTGAATATATCTACCTATATATATATGCATAAGTGTCGCACATATTAATTTATGCCGGTGAGTAATATATACATATATATATATATTTCAGGTGTGGGTCATGCGCTGTGCCATTTGGGGCCACTACAGAGGCGAGGACGGGTCCTGCAGAGAATTAAGGCGAGCCGGCGCAGCGTTTGTAGGCACGCTGAATTCGATTTACTAACCGCGTGCTTGCATGCTAAGTCTCTTTATTTCAGGTGGTGGGTTTACAGTTTTTACCTTAATGCTTTTCTTTCTCATATAAATATCTCCCTGTACACTATTCCATTAAATTGCACACATCGCTTCAGCCAATTGTATTCGATTTCCGTAGCATATTTGTGTTCGTGGCATACCATGAACTATACTTCCTGACGTCGTGCACTTAGCTAGGATTTGTTTATAAACAACTTATTACGTATGATATTTACTTAAGGTTTATGTCACCGTTTCCTTGTGCATTAATCGAGTTTTTCTCTTTTTCTTCCTCTCTCTCTCTCAAGTGATTGGCTGTTTTTTGATATCCCTGGGGTGGCTGCGCTTGATTTGCATGTTCACAAGGTGCCTACCTGTCTATTACCCCCTACCTCGTCCATACTGGCTCCAGGAGACAGTTGGTCGTTGCTGGAGGGGACGGGGTGCACGGTCCTTGTGGCCGTGTTAGGCTCGAAGAGTGGTTCCATGCACTCAGTGTGGAGCGGACTACGGTCCAGCCACCGCCTTGTGTGCGCTTGATTCCCAAATACAGCGTGCTTGTGCTTGCCTGTGAAGGTGTGTGGGCCGGCTCCGTTGATGAAACGTGGTTCCCATCCGCATGCATCCCGGTCTTATTCCTTCGGGTTTACAATGGATGTGGGGTATGTGGTTGGAGCTGTGGGTGGTGCAGCGCAAGCCATCCATGGTCCCTCTGTAGGCGCAGGCGTCCTGTGGCTTGCCACAGTGACAGGCAAATCCGAAACCGGATGCCGCCAACCATATATATATATCAACTGGTGTACATGTATACATGTAAATTTAAGCTATTACAGTAACCAAACCATTAGTAAATGCTCTGATATTTATACACGTATATATATATATTTATGTATGCATATATCCATATATATACATATTGATTCGTATTTTGTATTTGCGTTCCTTTTAAATTTGCATACTTGCATCGACCTATTTTCATGTCAGTAACTTTACAAATACACTTAGCTTACAAATGACACCTCACACCTACCAGCATTACCCATTAGCATTTTTTCAATTGATTGATGCATTAAGTATACCTTTCAATAGTTATTCACATTGCCATCCTTCATTAACATTCCGTCCTCCCCTCTAATACTTCCGTAAATTTTTCCATTATTTGATCATACAACACTTCAATTGCATAATGACTTCCAACAACAATTTACCCCTGCAATGCAATTATTGATTCCTCAGTTTCTGCGTGACCAGTACGACAAATCTGGATAACAAGCGCCGGCTGTTTTATCGTGATCTCAAAAATTCAACATATGCAAGAATCAGACAGGGGATATGAATACCCCTTATCCAAGGAAGTAAGTTATCTTTACTGTTTTTACCAGTTGCTTCATGCAAGCATAACCTTTGCATACATTAATCAATTTCATTAACTTATATTTACTCCATTAAACATCAGTTCACACTTCGGAACTGTGTGATCGGAGGTCGGAAAAACTTGTGTGGTTTCGGTACGTTCCGTGGTACAAATTGTACATAGCAACGGTTGCGTAGCGATGTTGCCAAGGTGGCTGAATGTGTGAAACTTGTAAACTAGGTTTAAGATGGCTTTGGAAATAACACTGTATGTCAGTAACGATGCTGAAGAAATGATAACCTGTATTGGTGCATGTGGGAGTGTTTGTTTTGTTTTTTCGGTGGCCATACTGGTTTTTCCTGCTATCGCTATGGTTGTCGATGATAGTGAACTGTTCGGTTCTTTGGTTATTGGGAAGTATGAACGTGTTGAGGACCTTGAGAATCGGTTGGAACGTTTTCAGATTGAAACGGCGACTGGTTTTTCCCGTGCATCCTCCAAGTCTGCTGCCGCATACCATCGTGGCAGGAGGAAGCCAGTGCCCGAGGTGGAATGCTACCGTTACATCATGTACCGTTGCGTTCATCGGAAACGTTCAGGATCACGTTGCAAGCGGTAAGTTGGTCCTATTTTGTCGCAAGGCCACTAACGCATGTAGATACAAATGCTACCATTGCAAGGCTCACTACTTCGTATTTTTCAAGGAACGTAAGTATGCCGTGCAATGTTACGTAATGACGCATAGTCATGATTTTCACTTGGGTAACGCATGGTTGTATGCACGGAAGCGTCGTATTTCTCCGGTGCAAATGGAGGAGGTTTTGCGTTTGATGGACAGTTTCCGTAGCACACCAGGTTTGCGTCGTATGTACCAGGAGTACGGCAAACGAGTAACTGGTTTGGACCTGTACAATTTATGCATTCGTCATCAGGATGCAACCGCTTGTTAGGTGTCGGAGGTGGCAACGATGTTGGAAAGGCACGGTGTGTGTCCATTGGTGTCGGAGGGCATTGACATACGTTATGTGTTTTTCGCCCCATCGTTAGTCAGCGGCATTGTGAATCCTTAGGGTGAGGTGCTATTATGCGATGTGACGCAGCAGTTCAATTATGGTGGCTACATTTTGTGGCATTGCATGCTGGTAAATGTCACAGGTCTGGGGAGTTCCTTTTTCTACGCCCTATTACCCGATGAGACTTCCTATAGGTTTGGGCAAGCGGTTGATGCGATGCGGTAGATGGTGCCTAGTACCGTACGTTGCCACACAGTGTTGGTGGATAAGTGCGCTGCTCACATCCTGGCTTTCAGTCGTTTTTATCCCAACGCGAAGCTGGTTTTTTGTGGTTACCATGTTAAAGTGCACATGGCTCGACGTTGCGGCCGCTTACGCGGGATGTCTGATGCTCGTAGAATGCAATTACGAGGTTGGCTGCATTATGTTATATATACTCGTTACGCGTCGGTATTTGAAGGGATATTGAACGCGGTGGGGAGTGCGAATACTTATTTGCACCGTTATTTGTGCGCAACGTGTATTGCACACGCGGACTCTTGGGCGGCGCACAGACTGCGGGATACTGTGCTTTTTGGCTGCAACACGACGAACAGAATGGAAATGAGAAGAAGCATCTGAAGGAGTACTTGTCGCAGAGGTCATCGCTACTCACTCTGTTCACTTGCTTGGTTGATAGAGTCAACACTATGGTGCACCAAAGGAACAGCATAATAGGTAGGCGTTGCATGAGCGCAATGGCTGTTCCATCTGAGGTGTCCTCAGTGGGTTCCGTTTTCGCAAGACTAAGCGACTTTGCAGGCGACGTGTTCATGGCGCTTTTCCGTACGTCAACCTTTCTCGGTTGCAGGTCTGATGGGCCTTACTGGTTGGTTATGTGTCCTCGTTCGACAGTGCGTCGGGTGTACATAACGCAGGGCAGGGAATGCGATTGTGAGTTTAGTCGGCTGTGCCGGCTCCCATGTGCTCACATCTGTTATGTGGCGGCGCGTCACAGTCACTCTGCGCGGGACATACTCCATGGATGTCGGTGGATGGCACCCCGGCTGCCTTCAGCAGCATCATGGGAGTCCGTTGCGTCTGCTGAGCGTGTGCAGATTGTGCACCGTAACGCGTTGGATAGGGATGCAGTTGTGAACTGCACGGTAAAACTTCGCAGAAGGCAGCATGTATTGGCGCACATGGGCGCTCAATTAGTGACCTACGGATGGGCGAACTCCGGTGCATTGAATTACCTGAAAATGGTAGCGTTGCGTTGGTAGCTTTTTGGGCGTGCCATACTGCATGATATTTGTAGTTGAATTAACGTGGAAAACGGTGTTTGATTACACACTTGAAAAGAATTTTGACTACTGTCAAATTTCCTCTGATCCAAGATATCTTTGATCGATTACAGCGGTTCTGGTCAAAGCGTCTTTGGCGCTTATTGGTAATTTCTCCCAATTTTGCATCCAGTTTTTTGCCTTTTTTGTTGTCTTCCTTTATCTATTGCATATGTGTTATAATCACTCTGTTTTCCACTATGTCTGTCTCGTAATGCACCGAGGCTGTTGTTCCGGATGGCTCGGATTCTGAGGTTATCGCACTTTGTGGCTGTCCAAGCTGCAATATACCAGTAACTGACAATTCCGGCGGTATGCAATGCTATGTCTGCAACCGATGGTACGATCAGCTTGGTACAGAGCTAAATGCCGAGCTGTACGCAGCGCTTGCCTCTAGCGAAAAGTTGCTGTTTAGTTGTGCCAATTGCTGCAGCCGCCTGCAACGCCGCACGGCTTTTTGTACGGGAGATGATTCTGTTGGCCGACAGGGAGGGGGCGTCGCTCTTTATGTGAGCTGCAAACTTGACGTTCTCAAGACTTGCTTATATTAGTCGACGGACAAAACGTTTGAAGCTCTTTCCGCTGTTATTAGCACATCCTCGGCTCAGGTTACAGTTGTAATTGAGTATAGAAGCCCCGGGAGCGTATCCAAACAGGTACTGGAATTCATTCCCTCCCAGTCAGCGAATAAGTGTTTGGTGATGGGCAACTGCAACCTGCCAGAGATTTGCTGGGCAGATCTTTCTTGCGACTCAGCGTCAGGCACATTCGGCGCTGATCTGCTTGAACTTACGCTCCAAGTATCTTTGCACCAGTTCATTGACCTCCCCACTAGGTACATGCACGCCTTACGGACTTACGGAGATGCGCAGTCCACGGATAATTATGACATGTACCGTCAGGCTAGAAATAGGTGTAACAAACACTAAGGAATGCTGGGCTCAATTTTGAAAAAGGCTTAGCGGAAGAAGCTTTAGAGAATCCAAAAAGATTCCTCGTTGATGTCAAACGGCGCTGCGCTTCGAACATGTGAAATGCAGTGTTGATGCGTGATGACGTTTCTCATGCGCATGCAGATGATGACAAAGCCTGCGTACTCAGTGGGCAATATGCGGCAGCGTTTGTAAGGGAAACCTGTTTCACAGGCGTTGAGCTGGTTTGCAGGATCCCAGAGGGTTCAGAACTATCTGAATTTATTGTAGCGGAGACTGCAGTTCGTGGGCTGTTACTAGGGCTGAACCCTTCTGAGGCCTCTGCGCCTGATTTAATTCACCCGAAACTGTTGCATGAGTTGGCTGCGGAACTAACTGGACCGTTGGCTATTGTGTTTCGGAAATCGCTTGACAGCTGTGCATTGCCTTCCAAATGGAAGGAAGCTGTCATCTGTCCCATCTTCAAACATGGGGACAGGGGTCTTCTTGTAAATTACAGGCCAGTTAGTCTGACGAGTGTAGTAGTCAAACTGCTCGAGAAACGGGTGAGAGATTCATTGTAGAGTCATCTGAATAGATTTAATCTACTTAGCAACGTACAACACGGATTCCGGAAGGGATTTTCCTGTCTGACGAATTTTTTGGTGGCTCGCGAAAATTTGGCGGATGCAGTGGATAAAGGCCACACCCTGGACGTCCTTTCTGTGGACTGTTCGAAGGCATTTGACAAGGTACCACATTTGAGGCTCGCACAAAAGCTGTCCTCCTACGGGGTATCTGGACGCGGCCTTCATTGGGTGACTACCTTCTCGGAGGGTAGAAAACAGTGTGCACCGGTAGGCCGGCGCCTATCATTTAGGCAGTCTGTCCTCGGCGGCATGCCGCACGGCTCGGTACTTGGACCGCTGTTCTCTATCCATGTGAATGACCTACCCGCGTAGCTTGAGGTACCATCGCTGCTAATTTCTTATGACCTGAGGCTTTGGAACATTGCTGATTTTCCTGGGGGTACCGAAGTTAATCAGCGAGCATTGTACAAGCTTTGGGACTGGTCCACTTTATGGTTACTGCCCATAAATCAGGCGAAGTGCTCCGTTCTTCGAATTGGAGGAGGTTGTCCTCCTGCGAAGTACTTGGTCGGTTGGGTCGAACTCACCCGTGTATCTAGCCAGGTTGACCAAGGCGTGGTACACTCTTTGGCTTTACACTCCGGGGACAACTGGAAGAAGGCGGCAAGCAGAGGTTTTCGCATGTTGTGGTTAATCGGACGTTCTTTCGGAGTCTTGACGGGCGGCATCTCTACGACGCCGTTCTGGGATTTTGTTCGGCCTCATCTGGAAATCTACGGTTAAGGGGTTTGAGCGGCAACTTGACGCTCTTGGGTGGCAACACGAAACCTTTCCATTTTCCTGAGTAACTCGCACCTTCGTACTTCCATTTTATTTTCTCTTCTTTAGTTCACGTATTGGTATTACTTTCTTATTTAAGTGCACTTCCTTATTCTGTACCTTCGATTTCTCTTCAAATCCTTTGCTTACTTCACGTGACTGCTAGGGCAAGAAACGTGGGCATTAACTGGTTGGCCAGGGTGCGATACGGGTGTTTCCGTTTTAGATCCATCAATAACCGAGCACTTCATCAATTCCTGTCTCAACCATCCACTCAAGATGGAACACTCACTGGATTCTTCTATCGTTCCAGTCCCCATCTGAAGTGAACAGAACTGAACGCATACACACTGAGAAATGTTTTCCCAGTTCGCGCTGTCATATGTCATCCCAGGTAAGAAGTAAGATGCATGCGTAATTTTGCGTTCCAGTTACACCGACATGTAACGCCGACAGCGTGCTCATTCACTGCCGCGACGGAGCCACCTCCGACGCATCGCCCACCGCCATGTTAACGTGCAATCACAGTCGCTCACGGGTAATACATACCATTAATCTTTTTGATGTGTTGTGTTATGAATGTTGTTTCACAGGTGAAGTGAAATGACACCGCAAATCACTTTTGATTTTGCACCACCAATGAGGCACCTCCGACGCATCGCCTACGCCATGTGAACCCTCAATGGGACTTCCTCACAGGTAAGCAGTGTAATGTGTTATGAATATTGTTTCACAGGTGAAGTGAGATGCCACCGCCATTGCATTTTTGCGTTTGCACCACCACATGCCTTACGTGTGCTTTTATTGAATGCCCGGTTCATAAACTTTTCGTATTGTCGACGTTGCCTCTGATGAGCCTTCCGGAACCATTTCTCAGTGTTCACCCTTGGTGGGTTCAGAGCTAGATACACGCTCACTCACCTAGCGGTGAATATTTCTGAATGGTCCAAACATCCGTCACGTTCATAGCACCTGTTTCGCCTATGTAACGAACCGTTTACCTCCACCGCCGCTTCTCACCTATAACGTTCACCCGGATGTTTGTTTCCCTAGCTGTCACAGTCCAGTAAGTGACGCCTGAGCATCAAGCAAGGAGTGAGTAATGAATGAATGAACTTCTACGATAGAGAGGCTTACGCTCAGTTATGCTTGATCTGCAGAAGAGAGCTAACAAAGGTTTCATGCATGGGAGGTCAGTAAACGGGAGGAGTGCAGGCATACAACACAGCGGCAACATAGTTCAGTGCATAAGGACATAAGACGGAGCGACGGACAAACATTGAAAGCATGACGGGGATGTAAGAGTGCATAACTAAGGAAGCCTGAGTCGGGAAAACCAGTGACAAAGCTATACTTCATTTTCTTAAGTGTCGCAGAAGAGAAGGTGACAGCTGTGCATTTAGCAAGGAAGCGGGTGCCGGACTTAGCCGGTAAGAGAGAGAAACTGCGTTATACGTAAATGTCTTTGACGTAGTGAGGAATAGAGAGATGAACGTCTAGAAAGCTGCGGTTGCGCACGGACTACTTGAGTTGTTTCTTGGACAGAAGAGAGCTAAGGTTACATGATGCAAGCACAGTGAACGGGAGAAGCGCAGGCATGCAATATGGTTGCTAAATAGTTCAGAGCCTAGAGGCTAAGACACTGCAATGCGCAGATAGTCAAATTAGGTTAGGGTGCTAATGAGATACTACAAAGGTCCCTGGAGATATGGAAAATCCAGTAAGGAAGCTGCATTACAACTACTTAGGTGTTACAGACAGGTTAGTGACAGCTAGGCAGTTATCAAGCGGCGGCTGTGCGCTGACCTGATGACATAAGGAAGGTCGCCATAACATAACTAAGTAGGTTAAATGAAGGAAGTACAGCACACATGAAGAATGCAAGCATACGGTAGTTGTCTGAGTGAGTAACATCACCTGAAGCTAGCTAAAAAGATTGCATGAAGAGCGGACAGAAAACGGAAAGTATGCATACTGCGGTACACTGGGCAGGAAAAAGCGGATGAGACAAGTGGACTACATTCGATTCGAGAGAGATAGGATGTGGAACACGCTTAAATGTGGTCAGGACCAGGGCGCTGAGCAACACTGAGACGGATGCATTCTTCCCGTTATATGAAGCAGCCGTTTAGCCACATATGCAGTGTCGTGTTCAGGCCT
>CALYDF020001754.1:0-37153 GCA_944474145.2 Dicrocoelium dendriticum
AAATTGAACATCAGACGGTAACAATGCTGATGAAGCTCATCAGAATAGCTGTTAGCACATTTGAAATAAGGGAAAACATCTAACAATCTGAAACAAATACTCATTTAAATGCACCGCTTGAATGTGTCTTCTTAATACGCTCCTATAAGAGACGTATCTGTCACAATGCTCGCTTCTGTGGAGCTGTTTCGCTGCAACAGTAAATAAAGCTGTCAGCCACAGTAAAAAGTAAAAGAAAGGTGACGACACCAACGAAGTGCTTCAAATCGATTGTTAACCGGAGTGATACGCTGAGAATCGTAATCCCGCCATGAGTTAAAAGAAATCGCCAGATGAAGGCCGCAACGGCGCGTCGCTGCCAAACGACTACCACCAGTCGCGCGTGGGCTGCGTATACCGCGAGGACGCCCACCCGTACGCGGATTCGAACCGGCGACCTTATGGCTGAAAACCAGGCGCGCGGACTACTTGGCTATCGGTCGACACCATCAACTAAGACCAGCTGCGTAGATTAGCCTGTTGTTCGGATGTATCGGATCGTGTTCTGGTAACCAAGCCAAGCAAACAAGGCTGTGGGACGAAATCAACTGGGATATACAATGAGGAGGAAGAGTGTACTTGCCCACAAACTGTCCAGAACTACAAATGGCTCAACAATGAACCAAATTTGTGACAGGTAGTTATGCAAATGGAGATAAAATAATATGGCGTTAGATCCCTGTGTGTAGCCTTCTAAAACACTCAGGTTCCTCCAAACTGTACTTTCTATCTGACTTACATTCCGTCAATATTGGTACCACGCCTATTCAACACATCACACACTCCATACGCAGAGGTCAAAACAACCACTGACCTCTATGCGTTAGCGCCTCGGCGAACCCAAGCAGGGGACAAGCACGGGTGATTGAGGAAGCACTTTATCTCACAAACACTAGACGACAACAGCCAACAGCTCCCGTTTATCTGGAAACGTTGAACGTTTTAAATCTAATATTAATAGGGCAAGAGGTTGCACGAGCACGCACATTAAACTCAATCGATATAGACGTCAGTTGTGTGTCCGAAACTAGGATCAAGGACACTCATGGAGCTGCTTTCAGCTAACACTGCAGCAGCAACTCCGAAACTCTCTACTTTGGATGCGGTCCCAGTAATCTAAATGCTATAGCTTTGCTTCAAAACAAACTGTAACCCTTATCGAGATTTTTTATCGTAATTCAGCCACACGGCAGGTACCACAAAACCCAATAATAACAGCTGCGCCCGGATTGTCCTCTCACAATCACATGCATTCAGAGACTCGGATGCAGCATCCACTGGTCAAGCGAAGGTAAACATCGATCTCAGCTTCAAGGCTGAGTCAACGTGTTAATTGGATTTGCGTGAGCAGCCCGTTTGGTGACATCAACAAATGTTGATTTACCCAGAAATACTAGACGCTCTTCGTTTGCGGTTTCAACATGAACCCACGGACTGCAGTTCTAAGGCTATCAAAGACGCTCTCACGAGCTAAACATACAGCTACGCAGTGCTACCAATACAGATACCAATGTCCTTGCATGGGATATGAGCGCGCAAGTAATCGCTTGACCACTGCAGAAGCGTAACTAAGTGGGGACTTAACTCCGACCGGACGGGCAACGATTATCGTATTTTGCAAATATGCGAGAAGCACAGCGTTCAGACTCACTGGGCGCCCAAATGAGGCGTATACTCATAGGTGGTTATTGGTCGCAATTTACTAGATCTCACTGGCAGCAGGTAAATCATCATGTGGTAAATCCACGAGCCAAAAGACTTAGGGTCTCTTCGCAGTCTCTGGAACTTATCGATGCTCGCCGGCACATTCCGGCGGGAAGAGTACACAATGAAACTCGCAAAGAGCTCCGGGCAGAACTACGTGGTAGCCTGAACACAAACCGCGAATCCTGTTGGTCACATGGTGCACCAGAGATGGATGTGGCCGTTGCCAAGGTTTAACAATCAAAACAATTCTGTCAGACACGGGAAACGGACAGCAGGAGACTTGGTGTTAGTGAAACTGTTTAAGAAGAGATCGGAGAGCCAATCCACAACTAGTCGAAACGCTTAGAGCGTTGGGCTGAGTACATTAAAAGGCAATTTAATCGGTCGGAATGGTTAGATTTCTCGACGGCCACTAATCGCCCTTCTTTCTGAGCTGTCCCTTTGAATCTGACTTCTTGCTAAGAAGTCCAGAGTGCGACCGGAATGTCGAAGTTCAACAAGACCGCGGGACCAGATGATCTTCTTAAAGTTCTCTACGAATTCGGGGGACCTGCTCTTGTGAATGATTTATACGAGTTATTAGTGAAACGGTGGCAGCAGGAAACCGTCCCAACCGACTGCAGCAGCTCCGTCATGGTCCCAATTTTCAAGGGAGGCTCACGAAAGGATTGCGACAACCTGACCGCCAAGTTGCTTACCTCTGTCATCCTCCAAAGACCGGCTGGCACTCGTGAAAGCCAGAATCGTGAAGAGCCAGCGCCGAACACATCCACAGCCTACGCGGTGCTCCCACTAGACATGAGCAAAGCTGCGAAGGCAGCGATGATCGAACGTGACTAGCCAATCTGGTGGGCCAGGTTTCACAATTGCATAAGAGGGTTGAACGGACGGTTGCGTTTTGAACTCTCCCCTCCAAGGCAAGAATGATGTCACGTCTAGCAAAAGATGGCGGAGATTGGCAAAAACACATCGAGATCTTACTGAACAGCTTGTAATCTCAGCTTCCATCACATGGGCGCTGATAAAGCAGCCCAGATAGTTGAATTCCTGAACAACTTCAAGCTGATCCTCACCAAAGGTCAGCGCAAGACTGGGCTCCTGCCAATCTCTTGGAGAAGACGTTTGCATTTAGATGGAGTAAAGAATAGCCCAAACCGATTGACAGCCAGTGCTAATCGGTCTCCTGCTGTTTGGCACGTTTGGGAGTAGTCACGGATAAGGGAAATATGATTAGTATACTCCAAGTCAAGAAGTCACTCACCAGGAAGTAGCTCCCCATCGTCTAGGTCGCGTGCAGCGAACGCTGATTCCATGACTTGGTCAATGGCAAGGTTAAAAAGGAAAGGTGATAGCGGAAAAGCTTGATTCATATCACAGGAGAAACCGAAGGTTGGGAGATAGTTTGCCATAAACCCTCGCTCTGCCCGAAATATGCGCGGACAAAGCTCTGATAATGTTTATGTATTTATCGGGCATATCTATCCACAGCAGACAGTGCCAAAGGGCACACCGATCAACCCAATCAAAGGTACCTTCGAAATCGGAAAACACGACAACAGTGGGTCGCCAATAAACGTGGCGGTGCTCCAACTAGTAACGCAAAGTAAAGATGTGGTCGACGCATCCTCCACCGTGACGAAACCCGGCTCGCTTCCTATGAATCTGGCTTTCACGAGTATCAGTCAGTAGGTGGAGACCGACAGACGCAAGCAAGTTGAGGTACTTAAGATCAGACTGATCTCTCTTTGATTGCGGCATTCAGAACGGGAGTCTCCTCAGAAAATTGGGATAATGACGGAGGGGTTCCAGTCTCTTGGGACAGCTTCCTGCTTTCAAGTCTCAATAGTAACTCGCGGAAAACATCTACGAGAGCAGGTCCGTCGAGTCTGAAGAGGGCTGAAGGAATCCTATGTAACACTGCAGCCAAATGAACATTATAGGGTCTTATCTCACGTTCGACTTCTGCGTGTTAAAGCGGATGCAATGAGACGATTAAGAGAGAATGGCTCTCACTGCCTGAAGAAGAAGGCGATAATGCAGAGTGATTAAACTTTCTTGCAAAGTGTTCGGCGCAACACTCCAAGCGTTGTGACATGCTGTGGGTCGGCTATCACTATCGTCTCATATGGTCTCGCTAACATCAGGTCTTCTGCTGTCCGTTTCCCATATCAGATGGAATAACTTCCGATGATTACAGACGAGTTCCTTCGCCACAGAAGTAGCTCGGATACTGTAATGCTGGCTGGAGATCTGAATGCACAAATTGGAAAATTATCCACAGGAGAGCAGCATCTCGGATGCCAACATGATATAGGCTCCCGTAATGATAACGGTGAGCGGTTACTTCATTTGTGTGAGGATGCTCGGTTATTTCTTGCGAGCACTAATTTCCGACACAGCACCCGCCGGAGGGTAACTTGGCACCCACCAGTCTTGGACGGAAATCGAGCACATTGCGATACGTTACCGCTGGAGAGGCTGCGTCCAGAACTGTCTCTCGATTTGGAGCACATGTGTGGACATTGACCATGCAATTGTAGGTGCTGACCTGCGGTGGAGCTTTGGCGTACGCCCACGACGACGTTGTGACCGCATTTATACCAGCCAACTGGCGAAACCAGCTGTTCTGTATGCCTATCAAAGTACGCTGTCATTCGAGTAGAGTAAGCGCTCACTGGATGCAATTGAAGCTCACTGGTCTCCTATTCACCAGACCTTACTAGCAGCAGACAAATCCTCATGTTGCAAATCTAAATGCCGACATCAGGTCTCTACGCAATCTCTGGAACTTATCGATGCTCGCCGGCACATTCCGGCTGGAAGCGAACACAATGAAACTCGCAAAGAGCTGCGGGCAAAACTCCGTGCTGGCCTGAAGAGAGAACGCGAATCCTGGTTGTCTCATCGTGCTTCAGAGATGGTAATGGCCGCTGCCCTTTGTAATCATCCGGATGATACGGGAAACGGGCAGCAGTAGACCCGGTGTTAGTAAAACTACACGTGACGAGAGCGAACAGCCTATCCACAACTTCTAAAAAACGCGTAGAGCGTTGGGCTGAACACTGAAACGCAATTTAATCGATCGGAATGGTTAGATTTTTCGCCGGCCACTTACCGCCCCACTCCCTGGACTGTCCATTTGGATCCAGCCTCTCACCCAGAAGTCGAACGTGAGATCGAACTGCTGAAGTTAAATAAAAGCCACGAGACCAGACGATCTTCCTCAAGCGCTCTTCAAATTCGGGGCCCTACTCTTGTGGATGATTTACACGAATTACTAGTCAAACTGTGGGAGCATCAAACTATCCAGACCGACTGGAGCCGCTTCGGCATAGTCCCAATTTTCAAAGGAGGCTCACAGTCGGAATGCGGCAGCCATAGAGGAATCAGTCCCATCTCCATCGCCTCCAAATTGCTTGCCTCTGTCATCTTTCACAGACTGACTGACACACGTGAAAGCCACATTCGTGGAGAGCAAGCTGGATTTCGTTGAGGTCGTGGCTGCATTGACCACATCTTCAATTTGCGCCAGTTGTTGGAGCACCGGCATATATATTGGCGGCGCACCGTTGTCGTGTTCCTCGATAGCAAAGGTGCATTCGACTCGGTAGATAGACATGCACTATGGGATTATCTACTCAGGAAAGGTGTACCTGAGAAATACGTGAATATTATACCATCATGATATGCACGTAGCTCGGGCAGAGTGAGGGCCTACGGCAAGTTGTCTTCGCCCCTTAATATCTCCAGCGCTGTGAGACAAGGATGTCCGATGTCCTCTTGTCTCTTCAACTTCGCTGTTCACGAAGTCATGGAAATCGCGTACACAGGACACGACTTAGAAGGTGTGGATCTGCTCCCAGAAGAACGACTTCTTGAGTTAGAGTATGCTGATGATATTACCATAATCTGTGAAAGCTCACAAACGTGTCAAGCGGCACTGGACAGATAAGCACTAGCCGTCCGTCACTTCGGGCTTTGCTTCGCACCCTCGAAGTGCAAAGTGTTCCTCAAAGATTGGACTGGACCGCCTCCTACGCTGACCGCTGGTGGAGATCAGCTAGAAGTCGTTCAAAAAGTCAACTACCTGGGAAGTTGTATCAGCACACGTGGGATTGAAGATGAGTTAACGAGCCGTATAGCTAAAGCTCGGGGCGCTTTTGCTAAACTTCGCCACTTATGGCGCCGGCGCGACATCACCCTTGCCATTAAGAGTAGAGTGTACGACGCAGCGATACTTTCGTCCCTACTGTTCGGTTGTGAAACCTGGCCGCTTAAAGCAGCGGATCAGAAGAGGCTAGTCATGTTCGACCACCGGTGCCTTCGCAATTTAGCTCACATATGGTGGGAACACCGCGTGAGCAACGAGCGTGTTCGACGCCTTGTTCACGGCATGGGAAAAGGATCTGAATTGCTCAGCACCGTTATTTCACGCACCAGGCTCCTATGGCTCGGCCACGTGTTACGCATGCCAGCCCACCGACTCCCGCGACGTGCGTTGTTGGCGCGCCGCGGGTGTGGATGGAAGAAGAGGAGCGGTGGCCAAGCGATGACTTGGTCGAGAGGAATGAAGGCCCTCACTTGATTGGCGCGTCTCGGCTCCCTGGTTGGGGTCCGAAAGACGATGAGCACGTTTGGTTGGACACAGTTGTTGATATGGCAAGGAGGCGACCTCAGTGGCGTTCGTGCTGTGAGTTTCTGTGTCCCACCCCATCCCACTTAGCCTTCTCCTCCAACCACGATCTCATTTTTTAGTCTTATATTATTTTGCATATTTATTTCTTTTGCTGCATAGTAGCTAGCTGGTAGCTTACCGGAACGATGCCCATCCTTTACCGGTAGCCCAGCCGGCTTGCACAGGTTGCATTTTTTCCCTCTTTTTTCCATCTATTGCGGCACAGTAGCTGAGGTATCCCCCACCTCTAGCCAACGTGCATGATGATGATGATCTCCACAAAGGGTCAGGGTAGGAGGCGGTCCAGGCCAATCTTGGAGGGACGCTTTGCAGTTCGAAAGTGCGAAGTGTGATGAGGATTGGAAATGCTGCTGATTGGAAATGCTGTAATGCCGATCGAACGTCACAGGCCAGACCGATAAGGAGTGAGCATGTTGCCGGAAGCAGATTGGTCTGCCAATCAGGAAATAGTTGGCTCGTGATAGCGTCCAGCCTGCAACCATCCAATGAACGTGCAAGCGACCAATCAGGCGCCAGCAGGCGAAGGAGCGCATGCTCATGCACACTTGAGCAAAAGCTTGTGGCATTGGACAGAGGGAAGAAGCGCGCGGGCCAATCCCGCCAATCGGACATTCACTAAGAAAGTCAAGGTGATTTTAGACAAAGTGAACGTGGTGAAAAAGCACAAACCAATGAATAAGGAGCCAGCGACACACTGCAAAGAACAGGGATGAGCCATTGAAACGGACTGTTGGAAACAGTGTATATGCGCCAAAAATATTCGAGCGTAATCTTAAGAAACGACTTCGTGATCGGGGCCCAGCCTTCTTGCTTCCCGGAGGGCAGCACGGCGAAGCAAAACCCGAAGTGACGGACAGCCAGTGCTAATCTGTACAGTGCCGCTTGACACCTTTGCGAGCTGTCACAGATTATGGCAATGTCATCAGCATACTCTAAGTCAAGAGGTCGTTCTCCAGAGTGCAGCTCCAAACCTTCTATTGGTGTCATGTAAACGCGATTTCCATGACTTCATCAATTGCGAAAGTGAAGAGGAAAGGAGATATTAAAGAGCGATGATAACTTCGCGTAAGCCCTAACACGGAGGGAGCAACGCGCGCAAAACGCTCGGATAATATTTACATATTTCTCAGGTACGCCTTTCCTGACTATACAGTCCTGTTGGCCGGTGGCCGAGTGGTATGCGCATATGGTTTGCAACCACAAGAATACAGTTCGAATCGCGTAGGGGCGGGCGTGCTCGCGGTATACTCAGAGCACGCGCGACTGGTGGTCGTCGCGTGGCAGCAAAGCGCCGTTAGGGAGAACAGTTGGCAATATTTTTAGACAGTCCCAACATGCAGGTCAATCCACCGACTTCAGTGCACCTTTGATAGCAAAGAATATGACAACGGTGCGTAGTAAATATATATGCCGGTGCTCCAACAACTGGCGCAGCCACGACCTCAACGAAATCCAGCTTACTCTTCACGAATGTGGCTTTCACGTGTGTCAGTCAGTCTGTGAAAGATGACAGAGGCAAGCAATTTGGAGGCGATGGAGATGGGACTGATTCCTCTATGGCTGCCGCATTCCGACTGTGAGCCTCCTTTGAAAATTGGGACTATGCCGAAGCGGCTCCAGTCGGTCTGGATAGTTTGATGCTCCCACAGTTTGACTAGTAATTCGTGTAAATCATCCACAAGAGTAGGGCCCCGAATTTGAAGAGCGCTTGAGGAAGATCGTCTGGTCTCGTGGCTTTATTTAACTTCAGCAGTTCGATCTCACGTTCGACTTCTGGGTGAGAGGCTGGATCCAAATGGACAGTCCAGGGAGTGGGGCAGTAAGTGGCCGGCGAAAAATCTAACCATTCCGATCGATTAAATTGCGTTTCAGTGTTCAGCCCAACGCTCTACGCGTTTTTTTAAAGTTGTGGATAGGCTGTTCGCTCTCGTCACGTGTAGTTTTACTAACACCGGGTCTACTGCTGCCCGTTTCCCGTATCATCCGGATGATTACAAAGGGCAGCGGCCATTACCATCTCTGAAGCACGATGAGACAACCAGGATTCGCGTTCTCTCTTCAGGCCAGCACGGAGTTTTGCCCGCAGCTCTTTGCGAGTTTCATTGTGTTCGCTTCCAGCCGGAATGTGCCGGCGAGCATCTATAAGGTCTAGGGAGTGTGAAGAGACCTAATGTCTATGTTGGCGATTAGACATGACATATGAGAATTTGTCTGCTGCTAGTAAGGTCTGGTGAATAGGAGACCAGTGAGCTACAACTGCATCCAGTGAGCGCTTACTCTACTCGAATGACAGCGTACTTTGATAGGCATACAGAACAGCTGGTTTCGCCAGTTGGCTGGTATAAATGCGGTCACAACGTCGTCGTGGGCGTACGCCAAAGCTCCACCGCAGGTCAGCACCTACAATTGCATGGTCAATGTCCACACATGTGCTCCAAATCGAGCGACAGTTCTGGACGCAGCCTCTCCAGCGGTAACGTATCGCAATGTGCTCGATTTCCGTCCAAGACTGGTGGGTGCCAAGTTACCCTCCGGCGGGTGCTGTGTCGGAAATCAGTGCTCGCAAGAAATAACCGAGCATCCTCACACAAATGAAGTAACCGCTCACCGTTATCATTACGGGAGCCTATACCATGTTGACATCCCAGATGCTGCTCTCCTGTGGATAATTTTCCAATTTGTGCATTCAGATCTCCAGCCAGCATTACAGTATCCGAGCTACTTCTGTGGCGAAGGAACTCGTTCAGTTGACGATAGAAGTCGTCCTTTACCGAACCATCGCTACAGTTTGTCGGTGCATAGGCAGCGATAATGAATGGATACCTGTTAGCCTCGCGCGACTTTGAAGCTTTGAACGAGCCAGCCAATCGGACCGTACGCATCCGGCTACTGATTGGGATCCAATCAACCAGAGTAGCTACAGCCCGAGGACTCAGGACAATACCAAAACCAACTTGGCCGGTACTCAAAAA
This sequence comes from Dicrocoelium dendriticum, assembly GCA_944474145.2. Lineage (NCBI taxonomy): Eukaryota > Metazoa > Platyhelminthes > Trematoda > Plagiorchiida > Dicrocoeliidae > Dicrocoelium > Dicrocoelium dendriticum. The sequence continues at coordinate 9,415 of CALYDF020001754.1, forward strand.
TGCATCGTCGCCAGATAGGCACAATGAGAAATTGCTGCTGGTGTCACCTGAAGGGCTTCGCAGAGTGACCACAAAATACGATTCTTGCAGGTGGGTCTCCGATAAGCGGCAGATATCAATGGAGAGGGTCTCTAATGTTTGGGCAAATGTTGTCTGTTGACCGAGCTGAAGCAATGTGCGAACATTGAGAAAACGTCAATCTGAAGGAAAAACGAGGGCTTCAAATGGAAGTCGGTGAACTGCATTTGACTGCTTGCTTGGACATGGGCTTGCTGACAGGGCAGGAATGACGCTGCGCGTTCATAAGGGTTGAAACTAAAAGGAAAAACCCTATCAAAGCTAGGTGGGGAAAGGAGAAAAATTGGGGGTTGAAAACAGGGGGGATATAAGTGAAGCTGAAACGGGACGATAAGAGTGAAAAAGCGCAAGAAGGAGGCTAAGAAGACGGGAAGGCTTGATCAGTAGCATCTAAACGCCTATCCAACCTGCCCGATGCAGCAGGTAGGGTACCTTAGATTATCCTCTGCGGCGGCCAGAGCATCAGGAATTTGTTTGAAGAGAGATTTATTGTATTGCGTGGGCGGGATACTGTCAGATGGCCCAGGTCTAGACAGAAGAACGACTAGGGTTGTTTCAAAAACCTGACCAGAAGGCAGCGGATTTCGCGCTGGGCTACAAGGAATCTGTTTTAAGGAATAAGGAGCCACCCTCATTCCAACCCCCCACCTGGAGGACCAGGAGGCAGAGTTTGTCTGGCCTCTAATCATCGACCAATCTGGTAGGAGGGGCTCTAAAGGTGCAAAAATGCACCACCCAGCATAGCTCAATGGATTACTGAGCCACACAAACCATCGTACCACGGTAAGGTCCAGTCTCATTGCGATGGAGTCATGCACTATCCTGAGGAACAAACAATTTTCAAGACAACGAAACGTCTTTCTGATCATATTCCACGGAATATGATAGCGAATGGTTCAAAGTTGGCGGTGAGACCTAGACTGCTCTACATCCCCAAATCCATGCAAATCGTTTAGGCTAACTAACCGACAGATCAATGCTCGATTGCTCCATTTTGCTGAAGCATTAGCAATTGAGCGGCTGAAATCCAATGTGTGTAAACAAGCTCAGTTAATGACCAGCCTCGTATGGTCTTGACAATGCTTCTCTCCCAGAAACTCAGAAACACGATTATTTCACGAACTGTATGTTACCAGCTGAGCGGAATACCCGAGATATCTGAATTCAGAGTATCCAGTTGAAACGTTGTTCCTATTTGTAATATTAAAATTCGTCAAGGAAACATCCTAGAAGAAAAAAACAATCTCATGGCACAAGTGATCACTGGTGATGTCGAAAACAGTCAGGCTTACGTTATGCAGCTGAATTGTCATAAACACAGAGTAACACTGATCAACGATCCCTGGCTCGCAAACTGACCGCTGTAAGTATGAAGTTTTAAATCCAACTGTATTTCATTAAAGCAGTAACCGAAAAACATACAGGCTTTATGCTTTGTTACGCTACCTCGTTTGTTACATCTACCCCGTTGACAAACACCTGGATTACTCATAGACGCACGGTTCACTCAGTCAGATGAGTTTACAGTCTGCAGTATGTAGAGGTGGAGCAAAATGACGACTGCACTGCAAAATAACATCGATGATGAACTCAGCTGACTCAGGAGTCAAGATCGCGATCAGAACACGGTGCCTTCACTTTACTGATACGGACGCAAAAACCCACAATAAAATGTCATCCCAAATAAAGTAGTAATCACATACTGGTACCCAATAGATATAAACACGAGTAAGAAAGTCGATCAAATTTCCGAGTTCAGAAGGACTTAAAACATAAACCGGTTTTGTAAAAGCTGGTGTTACGGCTACGTCTCGCTCTTGACATAACAGCAGCTTCAGATCAGTCGACCAAAGTTGGCATGGCCAATGCAGGGGTCCGCTATCCATGTCCGAGGCAAAAAGCAGGGTGCAGTGCAGAGTATATCTGGCCTGTTAGCCGTGACTACCATTTCCCTGTCGAATATTGTACCGCATAGTCATTTAGAATCGGACTTATGAGCAGATCCTTTTGCGCCGATCGCAGCCTCCAGTGGACCAATAAATGGTTGCTGATCAGAGCTGTTGATAATGTGAAGCCAACTTGACGTTGGATGTCACCATCCGTTTCATTGAGTACAATAAGTGAAGTCAGCAAATGTCATTTAGAGTACCTACAACCATACCTCCTCCCAAAACATTACGCTCTGCCAAATAACAAGAGGGAATAAAACGTACTACCAAGTTGGTTTCTGTTGCGCCAGGCGGAAATCTTAAGAAATTCATGAACAAAAGCGTTAAAAACGCTACGACAACTGGAATAACCCTCCTATTTTGCATGGACGCAGACATAAACATCTCCCTTTCCACAACATTGAAGGTGGTCACAAAGAGGAGTGCTTGCAAGTTATTAGTTCATGGGGCCTGAAATTACAGCAGAGCGACGAAGGAATGATGTAATAAGAAAAAACCTGACGCTAATAGGAGCCTTGCTGCTTTGCGTCACATATGCTCCAAATGAACGCGACTTATATCGTGCAAGGCAAAGGGCTTAACGCATTAACAGGTGGTTCATAAAATACGAGTAAAAGCCTAGAAAGGACCCAGTTTGGAAACGCGCTCCATGGCTGGTAAACTCGGAGGTAAAGAAGCTGGCGACATTCAAACCGAATACATCGCGCGGCCAATCACAACTGAGTCACTTTAAGCTGGTGTTGTGTCCAAGTCGCAAGAAGTGAAGAGCAAAGTGTGACGAGGGTTTGTCAAAATATGACAGGTTAACATGTGGTCACAGTTTCGATGAGGACATCTTCCACCGTACACTCCTAGAGCTTTCGACCAAATTCTGTACAGTAAACGAAACAAGTCCACAAGATAAATGGTTAATTCTCATGGCGAAGTCATGAATACAACGACGCAACGCCTCTATTAGTTTCCGGGGCTTCGATCGTCTAATGCTCTCGTGATCTCACTAACGCGTTTAACAACAGCTGGAAGATGGCGGGATCAGCTCGCTTGAACACTGTCCACCATCGACACAATCAAGGAGTGGTTTGACAAAGCTGAGTTACTATGATCCACTAACCCAAGGTAAAGCTTAACACTAACCGTTCTGTCAAACCTTGCCTATCGCGACCCGGTGGCGAAAGAGATAGAGGCCCCAACTAACACCGAGCTGATGAGATCGAACAAGATCGAAAAGCATAGTGAAGTGCAGTGTTTTCAGGAGAGCCACATACAATTTCCAACTGCTTCTGTTCCTCTGGCTGAGTGGTTCGCAATCAGTAGCCAGATGTTTGCGGTCTGACTGCATGGCTCGCGCAAGGACAAACTGCCTGTTTGTCATCGCTGCCTACGCCCCCACAAACTGTGACGATGATTCGGTAAAAGACGACTTTTATCGTCAACTGAACGAGCTTCTTCGTTACAGAAGAAGCACGGACAGTAGTGCTGTCTGGGCATCTGAACGCGCAAGTTGGAAAATTGTACACTAGGTGGCCAACACAATGTAGGCTCCAGTAATTATAACGGTGACCGATTATTCTGTATGTTCGTCGCAGTTAGACCCAGGCAGACAATCAACACACATCCAGGAAAGCGCTAGACGGCCTTTTCGTCCTATGGGGTCTCATCTGTAGCGCGCACCCGCCGAATCCTGCAGGATTCAAACCCACGACCCTATTCTTGCGAGCCAGCGACTTATGTCACTGAGCCATGGGCGACGGCAGCGGACAGCCATGACTGATATCTAACTGTGATATAACGCGACTCATCCTCCACTGCCTTGCGTGTTGTGAATGTGCATAGGACAGGGCTGACCCCCAGAGCAACGACTTCCTTTGTAAGCCGCCACCGATCGAGGTGGCATGTAAGCTGCTAAGGCGACTGCTGATTATTTGTAAGTAGTAGGGGGATTTAGTAAGTTTTCTGTATGTTCGTCGCAGTTAGACCCAGGCAGACAGCCACCACACAGCTCCAACCACACACCCCATATCCAGTGTAAACAGCGCTTTCCTGGATGTGTGGTGGCTGTCTGCCTGGGTCTAACTGCGACGAAGATACAGAAAAACCTACTAAATCTCCATACTACTTACAAATAATCAGGTGACCGATTATTTCATGTGTGAAGATGCTCGCTTATTTCTTGCGTGCACTAACTTCCGACATAGCAACCGCTGGAGGGTGACATGGTGCCCACAAGTCTTCAACCGGTCATGGACACAGATCGATCAGATTGCGATCAGGTACTGCTGAAGAGGATGCGACATCACACACTCGCTAAAAGGCAGGTTTTACAAAGCCTGTGTACGCGCGACGTTGTTGTACGGATGCGAATCTGGCCGATCAGTGCGGAAGATATGCGTCGTCTTTCGATCTTCGACAGTAGCTGTTTGTGGGGGATTGTCCGCGTGCGTTGACAACACCGAGTGTGTAATGATGACATTAGACACCACATCTTGGGTAAGGCGGATGTTACGCATTGTGACGTCCGACTGCGTCAATTAAAATGGTTTGGCCACGTCCTCCGAATGCCAAACGAGTGTTTACCACAGCGCACCCTGTTTGAGCACGGACCGTTGCTTTGGAAAAAGTCGTGTGGAGGTCAACCGTTCACCTGGTGACAGTACATGAAATCGAGGATATCTTGCTTGGCCATCGCTGGCATGTTGGACACTCCGGCTGGGGACCTAAAGATGAAGAATGCTAATGGCTCACAACCCTGGAAGCATTGGCGCAAAAACCGGTCCCAGTGGAAGCAGTGCGCGCAGTCTGTCGGATTTCACGTTTACAAAAACACGAACACTTAAAAGCTGCAAAAAATGTCAAAATGGCGTGCATAAAACCACAAAAAATTGTTGTTGCGTTTTTTCATTCATTATCAAATAGCCCTTGGCACAGAGCAGCCAAAAGCGTTCAGAAATTCAACAACCCCGACATCCGAATTTTGCCCATGGAACGTAGAACGAGATGAAGGACCGCACAGCCAATCTAGAGTTGTTTTGGACATAGTTCGCCACTTGTGAGTTCCGTGTGACATCACGCTAGCCCTGCAGAGTAGAGCACACAACTCAACCCTACTGTACATAGTGAAACCTTGTCCATAAAATCGATAAACGTGAAGGACGTTCGACCAGTAGTGCCTTCGCGGCTTAGCTCCCACTTGGTAGACACACCGTGTGAGCATTGAGAACGCTCAGTGTCCTATTTATGGTGTACACTGCACTGGTTACTGTATTGCGTCAAACGCATTCAGTGCATAATCATGCCAAGTAGTAACCACAGGAAAGAGTCACGCAAGATACCGATAAACAGTAAAAACAAAGATAAAGCTGCTTATCTGATGTTGCATACAATGAACTGCCACCTGTGAGTAAATTCGACAATTTGACAAAATGTGCCAGCAAAAAAGCAAGACGACGAGAAGTGTCAAAGGCCTCGAAGCAACAACTCTAACCTGACCGGAACGATGGGCAACGGTATTGCATAAAGCGTCGCCTCGCCATAGCAATAGTATAGTCAGCTGAAAAACGCAACAGCCTGTGCCCGCGAGACAGCAATCGGCCGGTCAGCAGTGTTACACATCCTTCTGGCTAAATGCAACAAACTCATGCAATAAACACCGAGCCAAAAATAGTTGTTAATTGTAAACTACATTTGACACATATCGTACACGTTCAACGGGTTATCAAAAATATTGCAGACTGGTAGTGCACTCTCACTGCAGAACTCACTCAAGTGAACATCTTCTACGTGTGTCCGAAGGCGACACTTTAGGGAAAATGATTTCCCACAAGATTCGCATGTGTGATTCCGCTGCTCTGGAACAAAATAGCAGGACGTTCGCAGTCATGTTGAATATTGGGGAAAAAAACATTTTCAAGACATTAAGAAGTATTTCGGAGCACATTCAACGTAACACGATAGCGAATGGTAGAGAGCTGCCAGTAAGTTCTAGTGCTTAGCACATCCTAGACTGCTTTACATCCCCAAATCCCCGCAAATCGTTTAGGCTACTTAACCGACAGATCAATGCTCGCTTGCTCCATTTTGCTGAAGCATTAGCAATTGAGCGGCTGAAATCCAATGTGTGTAAACAAGCGTTTTGACAGACTGAGGGTCGGCTACCCACTCTCGTCGCGCATGGTCTCGCTAACACCAGGTCCCCTGCTGCCTGTTTCCCCTATCAGCCGGAATAACTTACGATGGTTGCCAACGGTAGCGGCTGTTTCCATCTCAGAGGACGATGAGACCATCAAGTTTCGCCGTCTTTCTTCAGGCTAGCACGTAGCTTTTCCCTGAGACTTTGCGAGCCTCATTGTATTTCGCTTCCAGCCGGAATACGTCAGCGAGCATCCATGTAACAGAGACTGTGTAGAGACCTGATGTCCGGTTTGGCAATTTGCTTTGCCACATGAAGACATGCCTCCTAACAATAACGTTTGACGAATATGCGACCAGTGATCTTCGACGGTGCTTGGTTGGCGCTTACTCAGCCCAGTTGTTAGCGCACTTTGATACGTATACAGAACAGCTGGCTTTGCACGCTGGCTGGTGTCAATCCGTTCACATCAACGTTGCGGACGTCAACCGAAACGCACCAGAAGGTCGGCAAAGACAAGTGCGTGGTCAGAGTCCACACTCGTGCTCCAAATGGAGCGACAGTTTTGGACACAGCCTCTCCAGTGGTAAATGATCACAATATGATCGATTTGCGTCCACAGATGGTCCGAGACTGGTGGCCGCCAAGTCGCACTTCTGCGGGTGCTGGGTCGAAAGTTAATGCTGGCGAGAAAGAGGCGAGCATCTTCACACAGCTGTAGCAATCGCTCACCATTATCATTACGGGAGCCTATACCATGTTGGCCGCCCAGATGCAGTTCATTAGAGGACAATTTTCCGACTTGAGCGTTTAGATCGCCAGCCAACACCACGGTATCCGTGCTTCTTCTGTAATGAAGGAGTTCGTGAAGTTGCTAATAGAAATCATATTTACCGAATCAGTGCTACAGTTTGTAGGGGCGTAAGCCGCAGTGACAAACAGGCACCGTTTGTCCCCGCGCGACTTCGTAGCACTGCACGAACCAGCTAATCAAACGGCGCACATTCTACTGTTTAATGGGATCCAGTCGATCACGACAGCTTCAGCCCGGGGACTCAAAACAATGCCGAGGCCAGCTTGACCGGCATTTGAAGCTGCATCATCGCCAGACAGGCGCAATAAGAATGTGTCGCCAGTGTCGCATGTTGGGGATCTCAGGGTAAGTACGGAGCTCGAATCTTGCAGGCGGGTTTCTGATAAACAGCAAATATCGATCGATAGGGTCTCTAGTGTGCGGGCAAGTGCTGCCTGTTGGCCAATCTGCAGCAAAGTGCGCACGTTGAAGCATGCCAATCTTAGCGAGACACGAGGACTCCAAAGGGAAACGGATGAACTGACGTTGTCCGCTTGCTTGAACATGGACTCGTCAACTGGATTGGAGCGAGGCCCTGGGATTGTGTGTGATTTGAAATTAGAAGACAAGCGACTACTGAAGAAAGCTGGGGGAGGGCCAAGAATTGAGGGATTGAAAATGGGGGGATACAAGTAAAGTTGGAGCGGGACGATAAGGATGAAGAAGCGCAAGAAGGGGTATAAGAAGACGGGAAGGCCTGAGCAGTAGCATCCATACCCCTATTCACCCTGCTCGATGCAGCAGATAGGGCGCCGTTGATTATCCTCTGCGACGGCTAGAGCATCAAGAAATTGTTGTAGGAAAGTTTCATTGTATTGCGTGGGCAGAATACTGTCAGGTTGCCCAGGCCTAGACAGGAGAACGATTAGGGTTCTCAACCAAAGCCTTTGGTTCAAAAACCTTATCGCAAGGCAGCGGGTTTTGGCACTGGACTACAGAGCCCGTTTTATGAAATGAGGAGCCACCCCCATTCCAAACCCCAACCTGGAGGACCAGGAGGCTGAGTTTGTCTGGCCTCTAACCATTGATCAGTCTGGTATGAGTGGCTCTGAAGGTGCAAAAGCACCACCCAGCATAGCTCAATGGATCTCTGAGGCACGCAAACCATCGCATCTTGGTAAGGTCCAGACTCATTGCGATATTTTAAGGAAAAATGAGCCACCCTGATTCCAACCCGCAACCTGGAGGACCAGGAGGCTGAGTTTGTCTGGCCTCTAATCATTGACCAATGTGATATGATTGGCTCTGAAGGTGCAAAAATGCAGCACCCAGTATAGCTCAATGGATCACTGAGGCACACAAACGATCGTACTAGGGTAAGGTTAAGTCTCATTGCGATGAAGTCATGAGTAATACTGAGAAATAAACAATTTTCAAGACAACAAAATGTCTTTCTGATCATATTCCACGAAATATGATAGCGAATGGTTCAAATTTGCCGGTACGCTCTAGACTGCTCTACATCCCCAAATCTCCGCAAATCGTTTAGGCTACTTAACCGACAGATCAATACTCGCTTGATCCATTTTGCTGAAGCATTAGTAATTGGGCGGCTGAAACACAATTTTCGTCGACAAACTGAGTTTAGTAACAGGCTCGTACTACTGTGTCAATGTTTCCCTGATCGTTTCAAAGTTAATTTGAATGATCTTGAACGCTGTTTCCTCTCACAAGCAACATGATCATTCCACAAACTGTACGTTAACAGCTGACAAAAGTACCCGAAATGTCCGAATTCAAATTATCCTGTTGAGATGTATTTCCTTCTTGCTTGGTTAAAATTTACCCGGGAGATATTCTGCATGAAATAAACAATTTCATGGCATAAAAGCACTGTACAGAGACCACTGGGGGTGTTTAAAACACAGTCAGGTCTAAGTTTTGCAAGTGAATGGCCGTGAGCAAAGCGTAAAATTTTTCAACGGTCCGTAGCTCTCCAAACTGATCGCTGCACATATGAAGTTTAAAACCCAACTGTATTTCAACAAAGCGGTAACCGAAAACCAACCGAGCCCCCTATTAAAAGGTGTCTACCTCTTTTACACCTGGATTACTCAAAAGCATACACGGCTCTCTCATTTGACTGAGTTTGCGATATGCAATATGTAGATGCTGAGCACCTGGACGACTGCACGATGAAATAAAGTCGATGACTCGGGAGTCGAAATGGTAATCAGAACACAGCGTATTCAAGTACTATCTCAATTCAATGATACACGCACAACAACGTCCATTAAAGTGAGCCCAATAAGAACATTAATCAGCTACGGATGTCCAGCTAACGTAAACGCAAGCAAATAGGTTAAGCAAAGCTGGAACAGCTAATGCAAATATTCCCCAATCGTGGCTGAAGTGACGAACATGGTGTGGTGCACGCTGTCGCACCTGATTCAAGATAAATATCTAAAAAGAGTAGCCGAGGATCTCAAAAACACTCACCCGTTGAATACTGTACCGCAGACTACTAGAATCCGATCCACTTGCGCCGATCGCAGCCTCCAGTAAGCATCTGAATGGTCTCTGGTCAGAGCTAACTTGATACCGTGAATTCACCTCGTTGCTGGATGCCAACAGCCGTATCATCGAGTACATTATTTTAAGTGATACCGGCGAATGCCAATTTGAGTACACACTAATAAACCTCCTTAGTTATTATGTTCCGCTTAAATGACAAGATGAAATAAGACATAGTATCAACATGATTACTGTACCGTCAACAAAGCGATAAAAACGTTGCGACGACCAGCAAATCACTCTTATTTTTGTGCACACCGCAGGCATGCACATTCCCCATGCTACAACACTGATGGTGATCACAAAGATGGCCGTTCGTTCAAAGCGTCCGACAATGAATTAACGGTTTAACAGGAGCAAAAGCTAGATCCCAGAACCAATAAGGCTGTACCTTAAGGTGGTGCGATGGTTTGTATGACACAGCGATCCAATAAGCTACACTGGGTGGTGCGTTTTGCACCTTCAGAGCCACTCATACCAGCTTGGTCAATGGAAAGATGTCAGACAAAAATCCAACCTCCTGGTCCTCCAGGTTGAGGGCTGGAATGAGGGTGGCTCCTTACTCCATAAAACGGTCACGTTTTTGTACCAAAGGCTTTGGTTGAGAACCCTAATCGTTCTCCTGTCTAAGTCTGCGCAACCTGACAGTACCCTGCCCATGCAATACTATGGATCTTTTCTCAAGGATTTTCTTGACGCTTTTGCTGCCGCAGAGGATAAACAACGACGCTCTATCTACTGCATCGAGGAGGATGGATAAGGGTTTGGATGCCACTGCTCAAGCATTCCAGTCTTCTTACTTCCTCTTTTGCGCTTTTTCAACCTTATCGTTCCGTTCCAACTTCACTAATGTTTCCAAAATTTTTGGCCCTCCCCCCACCTTGCTTTGATAAAGGTTTATCGTATAGTTTCAACACACTTGCAAATGCGGAGCGTCACGCTTGCCCTAACAACAGGCCCATGTCTAACCAAACGGTCAAGGCCAGTTCATCCGCTTCTATTTGGAGCCATCAAACCTACTACAGATTGACATGCTTCCACATAAGCGCACTGCTACAAATCGATCATCAGGCATCACCTGACCGAACATTAGAGACCATCACGATCCATACCTACTGGCTATCGGAAAGCCCGTATGTTCGAACTTGCTGTACGGTTGTTAAACCTGACCCATTAGATCAGCCGACATTAAGAGGCCAGTCAGGTTCGACCACTTGGGCTTTCGCAGTTTGTATCATGTGTAGTGGGATCTCCATGAATAATGAGCATGTTCGATGCCACGTTTATGGCACCGGAAGAAGAAGCGGACCGCTGAGCCCCGTTATTTCACGTATCAGATTCTGAGAGCTGGGTCACGTATCGCGTGCCAGCCCATCACCTACCGCGACGTGTGTTGATTTCGTAGCGGTGGTGCGGATGGGAGAAGAGGAGTGGCAAAGCGATGACATGATCAAGAGGATTGAACGCCCTCTCTAAGAAGTTGGCTTCGGTTGGAGCCTATTGGCTCCCTGGTTGAGGAACGAAGGACGATAAACACGTTTGACTTGATACACTTGCTGACATGACTAGGAGCCAAATTCAATGCGTTTTCGTTGTGCGCCTTTTCCACCTGCTTTCCACCTGTAGCTACCGTGTATGATGATGATGATAACTTGCTCCTTCGTGTCCCATCTTCCGATGAACGCGAGTTAAATCGTGCAACGCAAATGACTTAACACATCACCGGGTGGTGCTTAAAATATGATTAACAGCCTAGAAACAACCTAAGTCAGAAGCTTGCTCTACGTCTGGTAACCCCAGTAGGAAAGAGTCCAGCGACATTCAAACCGGCTACATCGCGCAGCTGGGTCATTTCAAACTAAGTCTGAAGAGGCGCAGAGCATAGTGTGACGAGCGTTTGTTAAAATATAACAGGCGAATATGTAGTCACAGCTTCAATAAGGACTTCTTCCGCTGTACAGTAGTAGAACGTTAAACCGAAGGTAAAGGAAAGAAGCTCATAGGAGATTCGGTTAATGCTCATGGAGGGGTCACGAATACAACGAAGTTACGCTTATGTTAGAGTCCGAGGTTTCGATCGTCTACGACACCCGCTACGTCATTAACGCGTTGAGCATCCGTTGGAAGATTGCAGAATCAATTCGAATGAAAGCAATCCGCCATCAGTCGGTGGGGCCCTTCAATCGGCCGTTGCTTTTTCCGTCGAACACTATATCGTACATTACCTACTGTAGATATAGCAGTTTTGCAAGAATAAACTGATGGATATTTTAAAGGTGGACTTGGAGAATCCGCTGATGCTTGGGTTGCTACAAGCAACCTCTATTGAGACCTCGGTTCACTTGAGGTGGACCTCGGTCATTCCGATCTTAAAGACCGTAAGTAAAAAAAACATTTGTATAGTGTTGCTCATCCCAACACTGGCACCCCAAGACCGCGGTTTCGTCCTCGTTGGGACTCATCAGTTGGAGATAGCCTGAGTTGGATGGATATTTTGTTCACTCAAGTTTAAAGGTCACTGCGACCAGTCTACTCAATTTATCATTTGAATATAAACGCCGATATATGGTGCACGATCCCCGAGGTGCCGTCTTTAGACATAACATTTCACCTCAACTGTAAAGAATTGTGAAAAAAGATTGCAACGAAACCTTGTCCGTTTTTGATTGGATGTAAACTCCGCAGATTTAGTACAGCATTATGGAATTCTTACTTGATCCATTGATCATAACTCGAGTTACGACAGGGCACTAGTCTCATTTTTCTACTCATTAAAAACCGCAATATTTTTGTTGGTAACCCTCTGATATATTTACGGGTGATAATGATAATGGGTACATAAAGCTTATACTGACTGACTGACTGACTGAACACCTTCACGGGTTGCTTTCACAAATCTGAGCTATTATGAACCACTAACCTAAGGTCACGCGCGCAACGGTAGCTGTCGTGCCAAGCATTACCCATCGTGACCCGGTGGCTCAAGTGGTAGAGATCCCAACTAACCTCTGTCTGATTGGATCAAACGATATCAAAAAGCGTAGGGGATGGTAGTATTTTGGGTCAGGCAACACTTCCACTAAAACTAAGTGATCCAATTTATCAAGGCTCATTTTAAAGCGAAGCAAAGTCCACATTGAGATTGCGCGTCCCAATCCAATCATACAAAGAGTACTTCGAAATGACCATACAATCAATGGAGGTGGCTTCTTGTTTAATGGATTTGCTGATCTGTTCAACGCTCTCAGAAGGGCGACAAGTAGTTGTTTCCGTGCCCACAAAAAGGTGCGAAAATCACCGATTAACTGAAAGGCAAGCAAGCAGATCTTCACTGTGGCCGCGGCTGCGTTGTGCACAAAACTACTCGACATGTACTGGAGAAGAGACACTAAAAGCAGACCGAGTACCGTCGTTTTGCTTGGCTTGAAAACCTTAGACTCTGATAGTAATGCCAACTTGACACCACGCGAAAAAAATACATATTTCGCTCCCAGAAAAGAGAGGGTCTATGAAACAATGCGATCAAGCAGTAATGTATTGGTGAGAATAAAACGAAAAAGCGACATGCAACAGGAAAAAGTTCAGTGTCACTTTTACATACACCACACAGGAGAAGGTGTGCATCAACTGCAAGTAAACAGCTAACATGGACGACTTGGGACACCTTTGGGACACATTACCTGCAATACGTATAATAATCTAGGCAGTCTTTGGCATACACCGAAATAGAGAGCGTCAAAGAACTGGAAATTTCTATGCCACGGCACATTTAAAGCAAAAAAGAGCCACAGCATAGGGACGAAAGCAATTCAGAACTCACTCAAATGAACACACTTTACGTGAGCTCCGAGGCTGCTTCTGCTTGAAAAGATTTTTTCACAGCTTTCACAACGGTGAATTGGCTGTTCTGGAACAAAATGCAGAACGCAGACGGTCGAAAAAAAACGAGAAAACGCAATGTACTACAATGGACAGGTTGCAGCTAAATCATGTGAATAATTGGCAACTGATTTAGAACAGGAGGCCAATGGCCATGCTGCATGGAACATGAGCTGGCGTGTGACGTTGCTGGCATAACAATGAAGCTGCAATCAACAAATACCGATTACCGTTTGATAAATTAATATAGGTGCACCTCCAGCTAATGTGTAATGATGACGTACAGTAAGTAGTTAAATGTCAAATTACATGTAGTAATATGTATGTCCATATACATTGTGCGTGATTACCTTGTTCAGTAACATCCGATACCAAAGGTTCTCCAGTTGCAGGGTTGTAACGACTCTCCAGTGAATCAAGAATGCCAACTTGTTCTGTTTTGAATGTTGAATGAACAGCAGGCAGTGCCTCGGAATAAAGTGGTTCCTTCTTCGGGAGATCTAGGGAAGCATCAATTTCATTTCCGTTTGAAGACACAATCGGTAAGTGTGAATCTGTAGGCTCCGGCTTCGGCCTCAGAATGCAGAGACTCAAAGGTTGCATCTTCTGTGGACTAAGCCCAGTGTTGCCCCGTTAAAGAAAAGGATCAGATGAATATCTCGAGTATACAGAAGCGCCCACAAATCTGCCTTGAACCAGGTGAGAGTACACTAATGCATAGTTAGAAGAGATAGTCGTCACTAAAAGATAAGTTCAAGGGAAAAATTACATTAAAGCCGCAACAAGACACCTTGTCCAAGCAAAATGAGCAACAATCAGTGTAACAGGGTTTTCAATATCCCCCAGTGTCGGGTCACTAATACCGATGTCGAGGAGCTGTTGATATGACAGATGTGAGGCAAGCTAGGTCGCGCGTAAAAAAAGATAAATCAGCAGTACGCCTTTACGCAGTACCGATGCTTCACATCCATGTAACCTATATCAGTCGTGCGTGAGCTGAGAATACTGCGAGGGTCGCCTGGTTCCCTACGCAGGTTTGAATCGGTGAGGTACGGGTTGCAAGGCACACAATGCTGATCAGCGTCCCGAGAGGAGAGTGAAACCTACGCGAGGACTCCAATGCACGGCTGAGTCCCCCAATTTGCCAGCATTTAAGTGAGTCTGCTTAATTTTAGGCGAGCCACCGAAATGTAAAGATGCTGTGACACCAACCACCGCATCACTATATTCCACATAAGTTGACCGATTGGGTTTACACTCCTAAATTCTGCCACGTGGCACGGCGATGCGGTCACTCCGAGACAAACGGTAGGACGACGGCAATGGATGCAGGTGACGCAGGGCACACAAAGTGACGAAAGCATGCGTAGAGAGCAAAAATTTGTGGTCTGCACACAGACTGAGCAATCTTTCTCTCCTGAGTCAGGAAACGTCAGTTCATTCATGCATTCCTCAAAAATGCAGTCCATTAGGCAACACATGACTAAAACGTGTTTTAAGGTTCTACTATTTGCTGATGACCACACGTTTGTTGTATACAGCGTGGATGAGTTGTAGTAAATGATAACGGCTCCTGCTTCAACAGGAGCCAAGTTCGGGCTCACCATAAACACAACTAAGACTGTCTTCATCAGAAACGGAATCCGTGAGGTTACGGCAAATCCAGATTCGCAACAAAGTTTTGCAAACCGCCTCCAGATTTGGTTACTTAGGGAACGATACTTTCGACCGACCTGCATATGACGAGCGAGCTGGACATCCGCGTATCCAAGGCGACTGCTGCATTTAGAAAGCTAAAAAGCGGGTGTGGAACAATCATCTGATCGTTGGTACAAAGCTGTCAGTGTACCGGTCAGTGGTGCAGTCTGTTCCCCTGCATGGCAGCGAAACTGGACGACGGATTGGAAGGACGTCCGGTACTTGGAGCCATTACATCAACATCGTCTGCGTCGAATTCTGTGCATCGGCTGTGAAAACAGAACTGATGACACAAGAATGCTAGGACGCAGTGGAAAGTATGTAGTGGACTGCACATATCACCATCATTGTATACGTTAGCTAGAGGTGAGAAACACAGCTGCTGTGCTGCAAACCATAAAAGAAAAAGGGGAAAATGCAACAGATGCAAGCCAGCTGAACTACCGGTAGTGGATGGACATCGTTCCGGTAAGCTACCTGCCGGCTACTATGCAGCAGAAAAAGTAATTTGCTATGCAAAATTATGTAAGGCTAAATAGTGAGATCGTGGTTGGAGGAGGAGGAGGCTAAGAGGGATGGGGTGGGACAAAGCAACTCACAGCACGAACGCCAGTGAGATCGGCTCCTAGCCATGTCAGCATGTGTATCCAGCCAAACGTATTCATCGCATGGACTTTACACTTCTGAGGTGCAATCTGAGATGGCTCGAGCATAATAGCTGTATGGAATCGACGAGGATACCCAAGCAGCTGCTATATGGATAACTTTGTGTAAGGAAGTAACAACAGGGGAAGGCGAATTGACGTTACCAGTGTTGTGTTTCCGCTGATAGTACGGGTAAATGATGCAGCCACTCTGGTCACCATACAGTCACCTTCCAAACCAGAAGACAAAGACCGACTTTGATCTGAAAACCGCCAACAGCGGCTTATAGTCAGTAAAAAGTGTACCTTCCATAGAGCATTTTGTGAAATTTTTTTACAACGTAGACTATCACCAAGGTTCCTTTCTCTATCTGGCCGTAATTTCGCTCTGTGGCAGACAGCGACCGGGCTGCATGTGTGATTGCCTTTTCTGAACCATCTGCGAACTTGTGGGCTTTGACTGCGTAAATGCGTAGTTCGGGGCTTGTGCGGAAACCACAATCTCCAAAGTTGGATCGTAATGTGTTAGCAGAAGGTCGGAACATAGTAGCCTTTTTGGCTCGTCAAATGAGCTCTGGCATTGTTCGGACCAGTTCCAGTGTTTATGCTTGGTCATCAAGTCATTAAGGGGAACACGCAAGCGATGCATGTGCGATAAGAACGGGCTGTAATGGCTTATGAGTCCTAGGAAAGGGTTTAGCGTTGCAACATCTTTGGGCGGAGGCATCTTCATTGCCTGCCGTTCCTGTCGAGTATACAGCCGAGAAACATAACCGAATCCATAAAGAAGGTACACTTAAGTCGGAGTCTGAATCCATATTCCACAACACGGCCAAGAGCTCGAACCAACTTTTCGAAGAAGTCATTAGCTATGCTTCCGACAACAATGATGTTCTCCAGGTATGCGGTGGCTCCATCAGCATCCGTCAGTACTGTGTCCATGATCTGCTGCAATATGGCTGTTGCAGCCTTGACTCCAAATGTGAGACGGTGATACTGGTACAAGCCTCGATGTGTATTGATGGTGAGTAATTCTCGTGAAGTTTCATGTACATCGATCTGCAGGTATGCATCAGAGAGATCCAGCTTCGCGAAACATTTACCTCTATTCAATTTTGTAAACAAATCATTTGGGAGCGGTAAAGGGTACTGATGGGCGTTCACTGCAGCATTTAGACCCGTCGAAAAACCGGTGCATATTCGTAGCTGACCGTTTGGCTTTTTGACCACAACAATAGGTGCCGCCCAAGACGAGTAATTCACCGGGTGGATAACCCCTACTCTCTCTAAGCGACCCAGCTCCTGGTCTATCATTGATGCTGCTGCGTAAGGTACAGGGCGCCTCGTGCGAAACACTGGAATAGCATCGGGCTTAAGGGATAGTGAGGCTTGTACTTTAGTGCACTTCCCGAAAAACTGCTGCATATTTCTCCTGTAGGCGCTCGATATCCACAGTTTGAGGAGCTGTTGTCTGGTGTATCTGGACACTTGCACAAATCTGGTTGATCGGAACATCAAGTAGGTTGAAACGCTCGATCCAGTCTAGACCCAGAAGATTCAAATTCTGGTGGCTTGTGACAAAAATCGTTCCCCATGCGGTAACGTCGGAATAACGACACTTGACCAATCAAATGCAACTCGGCACCTGATGCACTTTTCGCCTGCCGAGTAGGAGATTTGATTTCTGGTGACTCGACAGTTCTCCACAGCCTTTCTGACATGCTCATAATGTCTGAGGCCGTACCTATCTGTAACCGCGCATGTCATCCATTGATGTCGACATTAATGGACTTTCTTCGATTTCTGACATCGTCATTAAAATTGGCATACACTCTCCTCGCAAAAACACCGTAGGTTTTCTTTCGTGCAACATAAACGGGTCTGAAAAACTGCTTGGATCTGAATGAGTTACTCTGTGCCCACATCTACATTCCTGACAGATATGCTTGTTGGATGGACACCATCTAACAAAATGCCAGTCGCCGCATTGCCAACATGCTGATGGTGGCTTACCCTGGGTGGTCTTCTTGTGATTAGTGGCCGGAAACTTGTTCCTCGAAATCTACTGAACTGTGAAATCACTGGAATGCGCCCTCGTATCCTCAACCATAGCTGTATCGTGCTTCAAATTGATGATTCTCTGGGCCTCTGCAATGACAGCTTGCAGCAGGACGTCCGGGTCCCGCTCCAACAACCCAATTATTCTGGTACGAATCTCGGCCTCCTTGGGAGATTGGAGGCTACATACCAGTATCAGTCGGGAAGTGGTCTCATCGAAGCTGAAATCTTGAGCATATTTTGGCAAAATGTAATTGGTGTATGTCGTGCTCCACAGTTCCGAGTTTACGTAGCAGCAGCCGTAGACGCATCATCAAGCTCTGCTAGCTGGGTCTTGAAAATACCTTCGTATTGTAGGAAGCATGCATCGAAAATGGGTTCTGAAGCGGGATCAAAGACAAACTCACTGATACTGTTGATTATTGCATCAAGTAAAGGCTTATCAGCATTGTGGACTGATGTAGACTGGAGCGATGGTGTTCGAGTGAAAGTCTCGATCATACGCAGTTGTGCCGCCTCGGAATGCTGCTGCTATTGAAGCAAAATAGCTTTCAGCTCTTCTGCCGAGATTGATATCTTGAATAACTCCACTCGCGTCGTCAAAAACTGTTGTGTTTCCGCTGATAGTACAGATAAATGATGCAGCCACTCTGGTCATCATACAGCCACCTTCTAAAACAGAAGACAAAGGCCTCTGGCGGAAGTTGTATGGAGCACTCAGGAGACAAAATGTACAGGCATAATATGTGGTCAAAACAAATAGTTCACGAAAGATCTAAGTGAAAGTTCCTGACGATAACAACTACTAGATGGGCAAAAACTAGCTTGTTGGCTGATCATGTAGTGTGCTTACTGGAGCGCTTCAATGAAGGTCATTCTGGTTGGTCCAGTCCAAGGTAAAACGATACCATTGGCTTACTCGCATTGGCTAGCCAATCGGCTACAGGCGGCATACTACCAATGTTCTCCGAGCTGCTGCGGACAGAGAGAGAAAGAGCTAGCTTCGATGGCTGCTACGGACGGGCCTTGGTAACAACCAGGACATGATCGAGATGAATTAGTAATGACTGCAGGTGTTGGGAGGTGATGGCATTGGATTGGCGCAAATGACAAGAGCATATCCTGAGGGACGTTCCCTAGGTGCATAAGCATTGTTGCATGCAGAAAAGAAACGAGTAGGACGAAAGCGACATGCGCCGACGGAGGATAGCTCATCGACGTCGAGCGCATGGTTCTCTAGCGAGTGTCTCAGCTCAGCTAGCCTATTAAGCCATCAGTGTATGGAAGAGGGACTCTCTAAGACGTGTAAGCTTAATAGGTAAGCATCACCAGTGCAACGTTTGCTAAGTACGCTGCTACCGATTCGACTTTATTTACAACCCAGTCCAGTAGTGCGGTCGATGTGGTACGTGTGCCTGCGCCCACCACTTGCGTTTCAGGTGTTGGCTGTTGGTTCCTCCATACCACACTAAATCTGACAGTATTGCATTTTTACTTTGCTCCAATTTGTTAGTGATCCGCATACTCCGTTTATTTTTGGTGGCTCTTTCGTGTTACTAGTTGTATATCCCATGACTTACCATTACAGTTCTTAAGATCATAACCACAGACAATCGAAATTAACACACATTAATTTGATTTACTGTTTGTCACTGCTGCACATGTACTGTCCATTTTACGCACCTATTTGCTTACATTTTGCGTTTGTTGTTCAACATGTACGTTTGATCTTGTCGGCAAGACGTCTGCCTGTCGAAAAACCACCATCTTGATTAAAATGGTTCCAGGAGATAGCTAGTCGTTACTTGAGGAGACGAAATGCACGGTCCAAGTGACGGTGCCAGATGAAAAGGGTGGTTCGCTGCATACAGTGTACAGCGGACTACGGCCTGGCCAACGCCTGTTATACTTCTGGTACGCATGATTTTCTAATTTGATAGACAGGAATGCAGTTGCTATGCATGGTGAAGGATTGTGGGCCGGCTCCGTTGATGAAACATAGCTCGCATCTACACGCTTCCCGGTCTTATGCTTTCGAATTTACACTGGACGTGTACGGATGAAACTGTGGGTGTAGCAGCGCAGGCCACACATGGTCCCACTAATCGCACGAGCGCCCTATCGCCGTTCTGTGGAGGTCGTAGTCACAGGTAAGTCTGGAATCGGATGCCGACAGCCATATTGCTGACATAAGTTTTAGAGGTCCATGCGGGTAAATCACCATAGTTATGCCAGAACTGGCATCAAGTAATGAGCAGGGCATAAGAAGAGGCGACGAGCCTAGTGCAGGTGCATGGTTAAGTACTGTCAAGCATGCTTCGCATATTTACTGTTTGGTAGCTAGATATCCAACTAAAGAGAGAATTCAAAGCGGTCGAAGTTGCTTAGGCTCACGTGGCCCCTTTCGAGGAAAACACAATCACTAGCTTCAACATGGAAGGGTAAGCGTGGTCACCAAATCCGTTTGTTTGTACAGATTTGGTTTCAGCTGCCGAATTGCTGCGGCCTCCGCAAACTGTAGTAAGCTTACTACTAGTTTGCGGAGGCGGCATCAATTCGGCGGCTGAAGCCAAATCTGTGCAACCAAACGGATTTGGTGACCACGCCAGCCCATCCCTGGTGAGGCTAGTGATTGCGTTTTCCTCAGAACGGGTCACGCGAACCTAAGGAACTTCGACCGCTTTGGAATTTTTCCTGTTAACATCGCACTGTGTTTTCTACTAACTGAATGTAATAAATCCCATAGGAGAATATAAATGACTGACGGGGAGTGGAGGTTGTAACTCCATTTTAACCAATTTGGTGTCAAATTAACAGCCGCGACCAAGTGTTATTGAAAACGAAAAAGGAATAAAGCTGGGTAAAAGGCAACAACAAACCCAGCGAAGTACGTTGTATCGCACAGAGCTTCAAATAAACAGTGATAAGTGTGATGGCAAAGTGAACAAAGAATTGTTGCTCGAATAGGATATTGCGCATGCATGCATCAGAGTGCCTCGCATTCTCCCTCAATGAAGAGTGGTGAGACAAAACCAACATCTCAAGGCGGAATTTTGTTTCTATCCAAGTCTCAAATCTGGTTTGGTTCAGGTGGAACTGAAACGATAGGAGAATCCCGTGAGTATTCCTTCTTCAGTGGACTACTGAGCCAGAGAATGATAAGGTAAGATCCCGTGGGACCTAAAACGAAACAAGCGATTCTATCCCGCCTCAATCTATTGCTGCTTACTTTTCGTGCAATGACAGCTCCTGCTGTACAAGCTAGTCAAAACAAGAAAGTGACAGCCAAATTGAAAGGAGGATCAGTGGGATCTGAGATGAGACGGGGTTAATGAAAGAGTAAGACCTCGCGTTGCTATCACTGACCGTCCAACTGACGCCCATGATGCAGAACCGTAGGTCACATGATGACCTAGTCCGGATGGCTAGGCAAAACAAAAGTTTCTGTCATAATTCGGTCAGAAATTGAGGACCAGCTCTCCACGAAGCCTTTGGTAGTGTAATGGCTGCGTTCTCAGGGTGTCTGTTCAGTAACCCCACGACCAAACTAGTAGCAACTGGGAACACCCTCCAGATAGCAATGTTGTCACAGGAGAGGTAGGGATAGCAGACCTGGAAACAATACTCCAAATGGGGCTCAAGTTGACAGACATAAAGAGGTCAGTTACCTTCCACTTTAGTCGTCTTTGTGTTATGAGCTTTTTGTCCATCACTTTCCCACTGAGCTTCACTTTTCAATCACGATCACATGCATGACGCATATTAAGATATTTTGCATATTATTACTTGTTTTTTAGTTCTTGTATGGCGCAATGTATAGTATCTTGACAATTTTTGTATGGTAGCACAGTAAGTGAGGTGTTTCCTACCATCAACTAAGGTCTGGCGATGGTGATAATGACAACAGGTTCAGAGACACATCAGCGGTAAAGTTTTAAAACAATACTCTAATAACCACTACATGTGATCGAAATGATGTCGTTTTAGGAAGCTGCTACCACAATAACGGTAACAAAAATGCACGCCGCGCATAAGTACTAAAAATCTGATCAAGTATTACCGCTACGTACCGCTACCAAGAAGCGGAAAAAAGTCAACGTTCCTCAAATCGGCTTTTCCTGTCATCCTTTCGAGATGAATTCACACCTTATTAAGAAATGTCATGGCAAAAGTAACGCCATCTATAACTAAAAAATAAATCAGTAGCTTGTATCGGCGTGTCGCCGGTTTACAATCATAGATAAACAGAGTCAGATAAATGAGGAACCTAGTGCATGATTTAAATAACCTGAGCAAACAGACATACAGGATCAAGGTACACACTCAACACCATACGCTCGCGAAGAGTTAGCCACTTGAGAGGGATAAGGCAGCACCAAAGGCACTATAACTGAAGTGTAGCGGCACAATAGATGAGATGTTTTCCACCTCTACCTAAGGTGAATAATGATGAGATAATGAGCACCAAAGATACGGCTTTTCTATTTTGTGTCGAAACATGATAAGAACAACATCACATTCACATCCGTGCTGGCAGCGAGGAGCAGTCAAAAGGGATAAACACGGGTTAAAAGTAACAAGCACAATTGCGACAGAAACTAGTGTTGGTGTATACGGGTGAATTGTGGTGAGTCAGCCGTACGCCGTAACGGTACTTTGCTGCCGCGCGACCAACACCAGTCGCGCGCGCGCTGACTATATCGCGAGGACGCTCACCCCTACGCGGATTCATATCGGCGACCCTATGATTTCAAGTCAGGCATGCAGACGCGGTCACTGGCCGACGGGTGAGTTAGAAGGAAATGTCATAGAGATGTTACGCAAGACCGATTTACATCAAGCAAAACATGCACCATCAAAGCGGATCCATAAATTGAGTTCGCAGTGTTAGAACGATTGGGTTTTATCAGCAGCATGACACGCTAGTTAATATGGACCGCGGGTACGGTTAAAGCGTCAGTGACAACACCGGTATGCTCTAACTGGGTGCTCGCGGCATATGTGGAAAACCGACAAGCAAGCAGTCGTGCAACAAGGAGCAGTTCAATAGCATCGTTGAAAATCCCGCATGCAATAAATGGTTGGGTACTATAGGAAGAATTTTAATCAAGTAAAGTAGCGCAACTCAAAGGCACACTCGGCAGGCGGAAAAGATGCCGCTAATCAGTGACCTCTGTACGTGGCTTAAATGCATTCACCCTAGAGGACTTCAGGCTATGGTCGGTCAGTAGATTAGAATTCAGACCCTTGGTACACGGAGTCCGATAAAGTAATCCACACAACTGGTCAACTGTATGAAGAGCAACATAAAGGTGAATAAATCCTTCATTTACATTGGTGGTCTATGACTAATACATCGGGCGAGGACAGGTGCGATCGCGGTGGATAGAAGACATCGTCAGTACACTGGTACACCGTATGGACACTTCGTCGTCACGCAATCACAATCCGTCGCGCGTGGGATGGGCATACCGTGAGGTCACTTGCAACTACGCGGACTCGAACCAGAGACCTACGGATTACAAGCCAAGCGTGTAATCCTTTATTCCACCGCCCGGCGATTATGATAAATAACCATTAGCGAGGTATCAGTCAGGGTTTTGTACTGACGTATTGCTGTCATGCAATCGGAAACAAATGCACGCAGGCCGGGACAATGCCATAGCGGCGATTCGAACAAGTGGCGCCGAAGCTACATGTCAGACGCCAAAATCATAGCTTCATGAATTCAGCGAAGTGCGCAGTGAATGACAACTAGGGTCACTAGTTCGCACTGAAGTTTCGATGCCAAAATCTAGACGAACAATAAGCACAACACGGAACAAGCACTGAAAATTGGGAACAGTCGACTCACTCTCAGCCGCGTCGACTAAGCGGCAGTGCGGAACATTTTGAACAGCAGCGCAAGAAGCTTGCTTTGACACGACCACTCATAAAATCACCTGAACCTAGGTGGCAATTTGATGTCACAACTCCCGCTTTGGAAAACATTCGACATGAGGAAAGGAAACAAAGCTCCTGGAAGTGACGACATTCCTCTATCTATGCTGAGAGATAGCGGACATTATTCGCTAACTGAACTTACTGTTCTAGTTGACATTATTTGGACACGGAAGGGTTCCTTCAGACCGGCAGTTATCAAACGTCATCGACATCTACAATATTGACCGACGGACATGGTGTGAAAATCAGTGCATCACCGTCATCATTAACACACGTTAGCTTGTAGTGGAGTGAAAACTAGTCTTACAGTATCGCACCAGAAGGAAAGGATTAGAGTCAGATAAAAGTATCAACACGCTGACCTTCAGTAGTGACGGTTGTATTAACTCCACTGATATTGCACACTCCCTGATACGATATTCCAATGTTGGTTCCGCGAAGCTCAGACTTTCCAAAGCACACAAACCAAGCAATCGCAACACGCCGCCGCAGGAAAGCAGAACGCGCCGTTCGAGGTCGAGAATTATGTATATTTTAAACGGTGAATTAAAACAACCGTACAAGACGCATATAAAGAGCGAAATGAGAAAAGCGCAAAAAATGAAAAAGCTATGAACACTACAGGACCCCCCCTAGAGCGTGAGTGGGCAAGCGAATGCGCGAAATGTACGCCTCACTGATTGTAAAACGCTAGTTTAGAAGGAAGAACCACCGTACGACCAAAACGTGTGCGTTTGTGTGTGTGAGTGGTTGTAGGGGGAGCTGCAGAGGGTTGCGAGGGAAGGACACTGGGATCACACATAGGCTGTGTAGGGGGAGTGCTCGGCGATGGATCGTCTTCGGGAACAGATGCGTCTGAAGATTGCTGAGACGGAAGAAGTTCGATGTAAGCGGGTTTCAAACGATCGATGCTTACAGAGTCTTTGCAGCCATTTCGGTCCAACACAAAATACTTGTCCTTGCGGTCGATGACCTTGTAAGGACCCTCGTAGGGTGGCGTCAGAGGTTTACGAACAGTATCGATGCGCACAAGAACGTAGCGACAATCGCGAAGATCAGGATGGACCTGTGGGTTACGAGGCGTGAGTCGTGGGGGTGTTGGGCGTACCGAGCTGAAATGACTCCTGAGGCGTGTGGCATAGGATGTAGGATCCATTTCACCAGTGACCCTTGAATCCAATACCATCTCTCCAGGAAGTCTAAGTGGCGTGCCAAAAACTAACTCAGCAGGGCAACAGCCTATGTCTTCCTTGACCGTGTTACGTATGCCAAGTAGAATTATTGGCAAACGCTCCGACCATTGCGTGCTCGACTGAGAAGCGGTAATCGAAGCTTTCAGTTGGAGATGGAAGGGTTCGACCAAACCATTGGCAGCGGGATGGTAGGCGGTTGTGCGTATGTGAGAACAACCGAGTAAACGACTTAGGTCACGAAACAACGAAGAAGTGAACTGCGGACCTCTGTCTGTCGTGATAGTAGCAGGTGCGCCAAAGAACGAAATCCAGGTTTCGATGAAGGTTCGCGCTACTGTTTCGGTGGAAACGTCCCGTAATGGCACTGCATGCGGCCAACGTGTAAATCTATCAACACATGTCAGCAAGTATTGAAAACCGTTGGAAGAGGGCAAAGGATCAACGATATCCAAATGGACAAGCCTGAAGCGAGCATCCGGTGATGAAAAGGTGCCAGGGACAGTGATTGTATGGCGATGGATCTTGCTGGTCTGACATGTAACACAGTGCTTCGCCCACTGTTGGATGTCAGAGCGCATATTGGGCCAAACAAAGCGATCTGTGATCAACTTAGCAGTAGCTCGAATGCCTGGGTGCGAGAGTCCATGGAAATGATCGAAAACGA
Organism: Dicrocoelium dendriticum; assembly: GCA_944474145.2. NCBI lineage: Eukaryota > Metazoa > Platyhelminthes > Trematoda > Plagiorchiida > Dicrocoeliidae > Dicrocoelium > Dicrocoelium dendriticum. Next base: position 35,014 of record CALYDF020001754.1, read on the forward strand.
CACGGCGGTAACGTTGGGGAACGTAGGGTCGGGGCTTACCCGTAGACATGTCACAATGAACTTTAGAGTCAGAGTTAAGAAGCGGCAGAAGAGTAAGTTTGATCGAAGGGTTCGATTTCATTTGCACAAACTCAGAATCTCCCTCCTGATGCGCAGCGATTTCCTCTAGATCAAAGGTCGGACGTGAAAGTTCTTGAATTCCAATGCGGGACATTGCGTCGACTACCACGTTGTTAGTGGCATCTATATGACGGATGTCCGTAGAGAACTGCGATATGTAATCAAGGTGTCGGGTTTCACGAGGGGAAAAACGGTCCGAAGAACCCCGAAAGGCAAAAACAAGTGGCTTGTGATCAGTTAGAATGATAAATGAACGACCTTCAAGGAGGTGTCGAAAGTGTTTAATGGCGAGATAGATTGCCAAAAGTTCTCTTCCGAAGGTACTATATCTAGTTTGTGCGGGTTGTAATTTACGGGAGAAAAAGGATAGTGGTTCGGGATGACCAGTGATGAGTTGCTGCAGAACGGCTCCAACTGCGGTTTGTGACGCATCGGTTTTAAGGATGAGAGATGTATTAACATCAGTCCGCAAATGGCTCAACACTGTGACGTTAGACAAAGCATGTTTAATCTTGTCGAAAGCGTCTATTGCTTCGTTCGTGGGTTTAAATTTTCGAGTCTTTCCTCTAAGCAAGTCGGTTAAAGGCTGAAGCAGTTTAGAGCAATCAGGTATAAAGCGGCCGTAATAATTCACCATACGGAGGAAACGGCGCAGGCTTTTATAGGACTGTGGCATCGGATACTCCGTGATTGCTTTTGTTTTCTCCGGGAGTGGACTGATTCCGGTGCGATCGATTCGATGACCGAGAAAATCAACACTGGACTGGCCAAAGACACATTTGTCCACGTTGATGGTAACGCCATAGTGATCAAAACGCTCAAAGATTTGGCGGTGAAAAAGATGTTCTTCGTGGTTAGAGCTGGCCACGAGAATGTCATCGATATAAGCAAAAACGAAATCAAGTCCGCGGAGAACCTGGTCAATGAATCGTTGAAATGTTTGTGCGGCATTTCGTAGTCCAAATGGCATACGGACAAATTCAAAAAGACCGAAGGGGGTGGTTATAGCTGTCTTTGGAATGTCATCAGGGGCCACAGGAATTTGGTAATATGCCCGGACCAAGTCAATCTTAGAGAAAATTACTTTGCCGTCTAGACACAGAAAAGTCATGAATATGTGGTACCGGATACCTGTCAAGGACAGTGACATTATTAAGCTGACGGTAATCACCACAAGGTCGCCAATCTCCACGAGACTTTTTGGAGACCATGTGCAAAGGTGAAGACCATGGGCTATTAGAAGGCCGGACGATACCAAGACGGAGCATGTGCTCAAATTCGGCTTTGGCGTTTATCGGGTGAGTTTATCGGGTGGTAGTCGGCGAGGTCGAGAAGTGACCGGTGGTCCACGAGTAACAATGTGGTGCACAATCTCGTGTTTAGGTGCGGGACAATTATTGGATGGCAGATACAACGCAGGGAACTGTTGGAGTAACTCGGTAAACACAGTGTTAGTAGGTAGAGTCATGCGAAGTCCGATCGAGCTGATCGAAGTGGCTCTGCCCGGAGTGGTGAGGGAGGTGATACTATCACGAAGTTCCCTGTTACGTAAGTCAACAATAAAACCAAATTGGGTGAGGAAATCGACACCAAGGATAGGGCGTTGTACATCTGCGATCAGGAAAACGAAACAAAATGTTCGTCGGAGACCAAGATCGAGACTGAGCAATTTCTGACCGTAGGTCTGGATTCTCGTGTTATTGGCCGCCTGGAGGGTAGGTCCTGTGGGAATGAGGTAGCGTTTTTCCATTCCACGAGACAGAACGCTGACCTCGGCTCCAGTGTCAACCAAGAATGGAAGGTTGGTTGTGGAATCACGGACAAAAAGCAGGCGACTAGAAGATGTGCCAGCCGAAGTCGTCGCCATTACTGGCTGGCTGGGGCGTTTTCCCGTTGAGCCTTGGAGAAGGCTTTCGGATGCGAGCAACCAGGACGACAATTTTTAGCGGCATCACTAAAACGTCGATGGTAATAGCAAATATGCTGTCCAGTGTTCCTAATGTGTCTGTTTCTGCTTCTC